>VMBQ01000025.1:74279-115810 GCA_007657795.1 Dreissena rostriformis | reverse complement strand
AAAAAAAAAAAAAAAAATTCAAGCACCCACAGCTGAGCGTTGGCATCCGCTCGACGGTGCTCTTGTATAAATTTTCTCACACGAATAGTCTCCATTTAAGATTGCTATAAACCAGTACATGTTCAAGATGTTAACCATCAGTATTGTTGTTATTTTCATGTTTTTATGGTATTCAATAATTTTTTGTTATTTTCATGTTTTCATGGTATTCAATAATGAATATGTAATGCAATATGGGTTTTCTGTGTCACAATATATTGCAAAACAGGTTTTGCCATATTGTTGCAACCCCATCAAGAATGTTGACTTTCTTTTTTGAGTGCACACTTAATCATTCATTGACTTATTAAGTCCCTGTAATATTTCTATTATGTTTCAGTACCAGTTCAAGATCCAAAAGTTGACAAAAGTAGAATCTGTCCGTATTTGGATACAATCAACAGGTAAGTTTTTTGGAAAAAGATTACAGGCGTTTATTTAAGCGGACATCTGCTTGCCCATGTCGGTTTAAAAAACCGGGGCAAGTAAATGTTCATATCAACTTTAATTTTTTCTCTGGGATCGTTCTTTGTTGCAAATAATTATTTTTGTTTAGACAATATCAATGTGAATGAGTAATTTTGAAGGGGTACTACACAGGAAACCATGGCAACCTGATTTTGTAAGATGTAAGCCATGCAAGGCCAGTGGCTTTTAACAGATGTTAACACATTAACTGGTTTATCGAGACTGAAGAGAAATATTTCAAGAAGTTGTCAAGTGCAATAAATTAGTTCACTGGACATTAGTTTTTTGTGAATGCTTAAACTAAATTGTAGTAAAATGTTGCTGTATAATTTAAAAATCATTCTTTTTACAGGTCTGTTCTGGATTTTGACTTTGAAAAACTGTGCTCTGTGTCCCTGTCCCACATCAATGTCTACGCCTGTCTGGTCTGTGGAAAATATTTCCAAGGTAATTTAACACAATTATGCCCATGGCAACAGCAATTCATGTCAATAAAGGCGATTGATAAAACCCGTCAGCACCTTGTTGGACTAATTTTTCTAATCCGCTCATTGGTTTGGTAAAAGAGATGATACATAAATCCCATCAACAAGCTGTTTTATCAAACTACTTACGTAATCTGCTAATTGGTTTAATAACACCTGTAAACAATTTACATACATCAAATATAATAAAATAATTTCTTAACTGATGACGTTTCCCGTTCACAACAAACTGCGAATGAAAATAAGTATACCGGTAAATAGAAGATCGAAAATGAACATGACTATCTCTGCTCCATTATTCGCTTTTTACGAGAAAATTTGTTGTCATGACTATGTCTTTAAATTTTGATTTGTTTCATGTTAAATGTTTGAAATATTATAATTTTCAATACAACTGCTTTAAAATTAAGATATCGTTATTGGTCTGTTTTTCATTGTTATGTGTATGCTAACATTTTAATATTTGCCTAAATGTACTTCCAGATTTTAATTTCTGTGTATATCTCTACACAAATTTGGTTGCACATATTATGCATAAGTTTGCCTTTAACCCTTTGCATGCTGGGAAATTTGTTGTCTGCTAAAATTTCATCTTCTGAATTTCTAAAATTAGCATTTTCTTCGATTTTTTATCAACGAATATCATCAAAATAGCAAACAGTTTGGATCCTGATGAAACGCCACGTTCTGTGGCGTCTCATCTGGATCCAAACTGTTTGCAAAGGCCTTTAAAATTTGGTTCCAGCGCTTAAAGGGTTAAGTCTTATTTGTTGATCTGACCATAGGTATATGAGCCGTGTTCTGGGGAAACTGGGCGTAACGCATGTGCGTAAATTGTCGTCCCAGATTAGCCTGTGTAGTCCACACAGACTAATCAGTGACAACACTTTCACCCATTTTTGTTTAGAATATACTTCCTTGAAACGAAAAATTCCAAACAAGCGGATAGTGTCGTCCCTGATCTGGGATAACGTTTTACGCACATGCTCTAAGCCCCTGTTTCTCCGAACACGGCTCATGCGATGGTTGTGTTCACAGGTCGAGGCAACAAGTCCCATGCCTACACTCACAGTGTCCAGGATAGTCACCATGTGTTCCTGAACCTGGCCACGCACAAGTTCTACTGCCTGCCCGACAACTACGAGATCATAGACTCTTCACTAGAGGACATCATTGTACGCCTTCTTACCTGTGTCTTTCTGCTTGAGAACATAATTATGTGATTTGTTACCTGTGCTTTTCTACTAAAGAACATAATTGTGTGCTTGCTTTCTAGCCTGTGCTTTTCTACTTGAAGGCATTAAACTGTGCTTTCTAAACTGTGCTTTTCTGCTAAAGAACATCATTGTGTGCTTTCTAACCTGTGCTTTTTCACCCGAGGACAAATATGTATGCTTTCTAACATGTGCTTTTCTTCTGGAGAACTTAATTGTATGTTTTGTAACCAGTGCTTTTTTATTGGGAAACACAATTTTGTGCGCTTTGAGCTGTGCTTTTGCTCAAAGGACAAAATTCTTTGATTGTCTACTTAACTATCTTCTATTACATAAAAAAACTTAATATGAAGAAGTGACTTTATAAATAATAAATGAATACTGAAAATAATTTGTCATTTGAGAATAAATATGAATTGAAACGGAAAAAAAATGTGAAATGCTTGCCCTATATAATTGCCAAAACATGTTAACAGCATTTTAAATTCTGATTTTAAGTATATAAACTCCCTGTATTCCAGTGGTGGCTTGTATGATTGTGATTCAAACTCCGCAACAAGTTTTCTTACTATTTATTTGTTTATAATGGATACCTTTTGCAAGTAAACAGTTGAAAAATTGTAGGTTAATATTTTTTGTAAGAGATTGGTTGTTGTCTATGTGTCATCAGCATACTTTAAAGGGTTGGATTTTTTTATGTCCTTGCAGTACGTCTTGAATCCCACATTTAAGAACAATCTCATCTCCCAGTTTGACGGCACATCAAAGATGTCCAGGGCATATGATGGCACCACATACCTGCCAGGTGGGTAGACAACTCTGTTGGGGTTTTAAAAGGAAACTAAACACAATCTGCCATGTCAGAATCATGTATTATGAATATATAAGTTTTGAGAATTAACTGTCCTTAATCGATCATGATTCTCTGTGCCTCTTACTATCAATTATGCAGATATTATACTGATATTTATTATACATCCTTGTATATAATTATATTTACCATCTATTTAACGTTCCCATTATTCATAAAGTGCTATTGAGATTAAAAAATGCCAAATCAAAATGACATAAAGTACATATTTCATAATTTCAGCTTTTCTATGGTTGGTAGGGCCGTCCCATAGGTTTGACACAAATGTTAAGCTGATAATTATCGGAATGTACTAATACATTAAGTTTCTTCTTCAGGTATTGTCGGTTTGAACAACATCAAAGCTAACGACTACTGCAATGTGATTCTTCATGTAAGTTTTATTAGTGAATTTCAATTAAGGCTTCAATAACAAATGCTTCTGTTTATCTTTTATTTATATTTATGAGTATAGCTAGACAGCGATTTGTTTAAGGATCATTTGGGGCTGAAATTCTGCCCCATTCTCAAACTTTAAAGGTATACTTTTCTCCTAATATGACCTTCCAATTTCCCTGTCAATTTAAATTCATTAATTTCATTTTGAAAAAGAATTGAATTCGGATCAAAACTTTCTTTGGCATTATTATAAACAATCCCAGCTTTTTTCATCAAAACCAATTTGAGCATAAAATTATTAAGGATTTGTAGTAAAGTATTACATTTATGTTTTATTACAAAAACGACTTTAAACATGTAATCATTCTTATCTAAAAATATATTTCCCCTTACCTGATAAAATTCCCCATATGAAGGGCACTTCCACTTTTCAGTTTTCACCCAAATGTAAAAAAAACACTGCTAGAAACCTTAAACTGTATTGTCAATATGTAATTACTTTGACAATTATTTGAGAATGTTTACCTCCAGCTGAAAAAATGTTTCCATTGGTTAAATAGCTTGAATTGCCTTGTTTTGCAGGCATTGTCCCATGTTACTCCATTGCGCAACTACTTCCTTCAAGAGAGCACTTACAAGGGCATCAAGCGCCCGCCTGGCGACCTCATGTTCCTGGTTGTTCAGAGGTTTGGTGAGCTGCTACGTAAACTCTGGAACCCTCGTAATTTCAAGGCCCATGTGAGCCCTCATGAGATGTTGCAATCAGTCGTCTTGTGCAGCAAGAAACGCTTCCAGATCACCTCACAAGGTAACATCTCGAAGAAGAATACTCAATAGTATTATAATCATCTGTAGTTTTGGCAGGACCTATCATCAAAATTAGCAGTTCATCCAAGCAAGCCCAATTTCCTGTTTTATTAATTGAGACCCAGAAAGTATTAAAAGTCTGCATATTTGAAACTGAGAATCTTAGCAAGCCTGGTTTAAAATGTACCTGTGTTGAGATTGTGGGCTTGTGCTAATTGTGAACACTGCTCATGTTCTTTGCCTAATGGTGCATGTATATTCCACAATTATTCAGTGACCATACAATAACTTTGCCAAGTCACATGAAGAAATAAACTTATTTGTTGAAAGAAAGACAACTTATTTAAGGTGCCTTTTCAACTGCCATATACCAGGTATGCACAAGTTTTTTCACACGAAGAAAATAATTTGGTTTTTACTCCCATAACTCATATCTTGATTAAGTACTAAAAGATAGAATAGAAAGACACAAGTACTTTCACATTCTAAACGTTTGTATTATGTGTAAAGGCCATGCCTGACAAAACAAATTAAAAGTATTGCAATAGATCACTTAAGACTTATTAAAAATAATTATTCAATCTGTTTGGTCGGAAAATATACAGTTCAATAGCCCTGCAATGCATGTACAAACTGTTGAGCATAGATGTCGTGTGATTGTTCATGGTCACAGAAGAAAAATTAACCCTTTGAGCGCTGGAACCGGATTTTGAAGGCCTTTGCAAACAGTTTGGATCCAGATGAGACGCCACAGAACGTGGCGTCTCATCAGGATCCAAACTGTTTGCTATTCTGATAGTGGTCTTAGAAAAAAAATCGAAGAAAATGCTAATTTTAGAAATTCAGCAGACGACATTTTAGCAGACGACAAATTTCCCAGCATGCAAAGGGTTAAAATATGAGCTGCATCATGCGAAAATGTGTCTCGTGCCATATACAGAGTGTAGCTTTAGATCAGCCTGCGCAGTCACCGATTCTGGTCAGTTATATAGCATAAGACACGTTTTCGCATGACACGTCTCATATGTATGATCATAAACATACACTAAGACTTGAGCACTACTGTGTTCTGATCAGGTGATGCCCTGGAGTTCATGTCGTGGTTCCTGAATGCCCTGCATGGGGCCCTGAATGGCACCAGGAAACTAAGCAGCTCCATCATCAACAAGACATTCAGGGGCAAAATGAGGGTCTTCTCAAGAAAGGTCCCACCCTTGGAAATGGTCAGTATTCAAGCTTCTATGAATTGTAATGAGTGAAATTGTACAGTCTTAAACTGATTGAAGTAAAATTATGTGAAAGTTTTAGCTGAACTATGTTAAAAAGTTAATAATAAAATCTATGCATTCAATATTTTGAAATCTTGATTTCAGTTCATGTGTTGTAAAATTAATGCTCTGTCATCCATGAATTATATGAGCCATATTCTGGGAAAACTTAATGCATGTGCTTATCCTCCCAGATTAGCCTTTACACTTCGCACAGGCTAATCAGGGATGACGTTTTCCGCTAAGACTGGATTTTTGTTTAGAAGAGACTTCCTTTAAATTAAGAGTTCTACANTCCAAACTGTTTGCTATTCTGATAGTATTCTTTGATATTTTTTTTAAGAAAATGCTAATTTTAGAAATTCAGCAGACAACATTTTAGCAGACGACAAATTTCCCAGCATGCAAAGGGTTAAGCCCGGTTTTCCTAGAGCAATGCTCCATGTATTATATTATATGCAATGTTAGGCAGGCTGGCTAGCTCAGGTGGTAGAGCACTGGACTGTATATCAGAGGATGGTGGGTTCGATTCCCAGCACAGTCACAATTTGTGTGGGGATTCGTCATGAAATGATTTCTTTGGCAATTCTCACCCTGCCACTGATTGAAGTTGGACAATTTACTGGTATAAGTTTACTTGGTGTTTTCTCTCTCCTGGGCTCAATGCATGTGCGTAAAGTGTCGTCTACAGGCTTATCTGGGACGACACTTAACAAACATGAATAACGCCCAGATTTCCCCGAGGAGGCTCAGATTTCCCAGACGAGGCTCATATATTTTGGGCAGGAGACATTTTGATGTTTTTCTCTTCCCTATTCAGGCAGAACATGAGAAGCAGAAGCTGTTGCTGACGGAGGAATACCAGGAGACTGTGGATGAGATCCCGTGGCTGTATCTGAACTGCGACCTCCCGCCCCAGCCCCTCTTCCCAGACGAGCTCCAGGAGAATATCATCCCCCAGGTGCCCTTCCACAACATCCTCGCCAAGTTCAACGGGGTCTACGAGAAGGAGTACAAGACACACAAGGACTCGACACTCAAGAGGTTCGAGCTCACAAAGCTGCCTCCGTACATCATCGTCTACATCAAGGTATGGCTCAGTGAACTAGTAGTCCTATCAATGTAGTACTGTTAGTATGAGATAGAGGATATTTGTTGATTTTAGTACATCATGTATTTTAATTCGCAAGTGAAAATATGTGGTTTGCATAATCACGCTGGGATACAAAATTGATGAAACCAATACATTTATATTTTGCGTGCTTTTAAACTGTTTGTGTTTGCTTAAAATGGTGTAAATGGAAACTTTTAAGGAATAATGTCATAATTTTAAAATGCTTTGATGAATTTACTTCACACATTTTAAATTCTGCATCCTTGATCCGTTTTATAAAACGGCATCATTCCGTAACAGGACAGTGAAACATTAAACATTTTTGACAATAAGTCTTCTACTGTATACCTGAGGGGACAATAGGTTTACTCTTGAACTGTTCATGCGTATGTTTGTCTGTCCTTATCAGAAAAGCATGAAATGATAGTCTATATTTACAGCATCAGTGTGATTCTTTATCTTTTCTTTAGATTTCATACACTTGACATGGAAATTTTATACAAAAAGTGCTTACATTTTAAGAATCTGTATGCATGTTAGACGATTTTGTTAACACTTTAATGGGGGTAAGCTTGCTTACTTTGATATCCTTGAAACAGTGAATTTGGTCCATCAGCTATTAGTATTCTATTTATAACATCCATGATGTGCTGAAAAAAGTGTTGTATCTGTATTGTATCTATGTTTGCCATTGGTACTGGTAGTAGCTGTAAGTTCAATTAAATCTATGCTTTTAATTGCAGAGATTCACCAAGAACTTCTTCGTTCAAGAAAAGAATCCAACAATTGTAAACTTCCCTATCAAGTAAGCAATTTATGTTATTTACAAGAATATTCTTTACAAAAAGGATAGATTCTAGAATTGAACTATTTATTGAATACACAATGTAGCTTTGAATATTAACTTGAATTTCCTCATGTATAATTGTGAATAATTTTATGTATACACAATGTATTCAATGAAATGAAAATTTAAAAAATATTGTAAATCATTTCATGTTAATTAAAATGTAAATTGAACAACTCTGTGTCATGTCCTGTATTGGCTATGTTGTTGTTAGGAACATTGATTTTGGGGACCTGCTGCCAGCTGAGGTGCGAGCCCGCCACAAGTACACGACCTATGACCTCATGGCTAATGTCGTACATGACGGGGAGCCAGGGGCTGGCAAGGGCACGTACAGGACCCATATACTTCATAAGGTGAGAAATAAGACTTGCATTCTTCGTTTGTATTTTTACTTTAAACTATGCACACACAATTAAAATTCCCATTGTAACTAGATTTGTTTATGCCGCTGGCAACTTCTGATGCAAGAGGTAAATATTGATTGGCCCTTCATTCATAAGTTTGTCCGTCTGTCCGTAGTTAATCAAAAATGACATGTTTTGTACATCAATAATGCTTCCTTGAAATCTTTTAGACTTGCATGGATGCTGTCTTTTAACACTATCAACACAACCACACTACCCTTATCTCATTTTGACCTTGAGATTAACCTACTAATGGATTTCGACCAATAAAGAATGTAAAAATATTTGGTCTACCCAAATTGACCGTTTGCTTATTATCATTATTACTTGTCAAAAAGCTTTCATTCTTCCATTCAACACTCAGCAAACTCACATCAACTGACCTCATTTCGACCTTGACATTGACCTTATTTTGGACAAAGTCTTAAACAAATGGGCCAATGAATCAATACTGACAACTCTTCCACTGCAGACATCAGTGTTCATTTAACACAGCATCAGGTTAAAAAATAAATAAAAAGGTCATTGCATATTTCAATTGCATATTTGTTGTCAGATTTATACATCTTTTGTTAACAATTCCTTTATCAAACAACAGATGGTGTGGCAATTCAAAGTGTATCTTATAGTTTTGATTATGCTCCCCTAAATTTTTTGGGGGGAGTAATAGTCGCCGCTTCGTCTGTCCGTGCGTCTGTCCGGAAATTTGTCCGGGCTATTTCTCAGCAACTAATGACCGAAATTCAATGAAACTTTAGGGGATGCTTCACTACCAAGAGGAGATGTGCATATTATCAGCCGGTTCTGGTCGGATGATTTTTCACAGAGTTATGGCCCTTTGAAATTTTCTATAAACTGTACATATAGTGCAATTCTTGTCCGGGCTATTTCTCCCCAACTACTGACTGGAATTCAATGAAGCTTTATGGGAAGCTTAACTACCTTGAGGAGATACGCATGTTATTAGTGGGTTCTGGTAAGATGATTAATTTAGAGAGTTATGGCCCTTTGACATTTTTAAGTTGCTAAACCATCCATCGTATTATTTTGTCCAAAGTTATGTCCCTCAAGACGTTTCCTTTTATCTGAATATATTGTGCAATATTATGACAAAAAAAAACTTTGGGGAGCATCACCCGTCTCCGACAGTTTCTTGTTTGTATTATTTATTATAAATTTATTATGTTTTCTCAATTTAATCTGTATACAGTATATTCAGGTATGGGAATATAATACTGAATCATTGAATTGTAAAAATGTAGACATACATTTTCGAAGTACAAATGTTCCAGACAGTATATATTAATTATGCTTAACACTATAATCACAAAGTTAGTATACATTTACATCTTGAATCTTCTTCATGTTTCCAGGGCTCTGGTAAATGGTATGAACTCCAGGACCTGCACGTGGCGGACATCTTACCCCAGATGATCACGCTGTCAGAGAGCTATATTCAGGTACAGCGGAGAAAGAGACCTGTGTTTTTCTATCTAGTCATCTTAGCAAATCATGTTTCAGCTTCCAGTTGAAAACGTTTAATATATGAGCATAGAAAATAGTTCACAACTCAAAACTGTATTTTCAGTTTGAGAACAGTTGAGGAATATGTGTAATTTTTTATTAAAATGAAGAAACATTATTAAAAAAAATAAATATCATGTAAGTACTTGCTGTCATAATACTTTTGGCAAAAATTTCAATTTTTAAACAAAAATATATTGTTTACATTTAAACTTTTTTTGTATTGATATTTACAATATACTGGTAAACATGTATAGAGTAAGTAGTTGATATCCCTAGGCAGCATTTGTTTGTTATTCCCTACACTATCTATACTTGCTTTATATTTCAGATCTTTGAACTGCGGACTGATATTCCGAACCTGACCTATTCCCCAAAGTCAGCCTCTGGTACCCAGCAGACCACTGTGCCAGCTGACAGAACAGAGAACCAGACGGTCACACACGCTGGTCCCCAGCTCCCTGCAGGATTGGGCCAATCTGTGACAGGGAACCAAGACGATGATATGGACACTGGTGAATGAGGCGTGGAATACATGCTTGTGGGTCATTTCTGTCAGAAATACCCCCTTATGTGTGTTTTATGACCGGAATGGACTTTAGTTTGTGATTTCTGACAGGAATGGATGCCAGTGTGAGATGCCCGACAGGAATTGGCACCAGTGCTTGATTTCTGACAGGAATTAACACTTGGTGATTTCTGACAAGAATGGGCACTAGTGTGTTGTTTTTTAGAGGAATTGAAGCTAGTTTGTGATTTCTGTCAGACATTAACACTAGCGATGTTACTATCAGACAGAAATTGTCCGCTAGTATTTTTATTTCTTACAAAAAAGACGCTTATGTTGTTATTTTAGACAGAAATGGATCCAAGTATTTTTATTTCCGATAGGAATTTCCAACCATATGTGATTGATGTTGGGATCGGCATATGGTTCAAAGTATTTAATGACTTCAATGTCGTGTTGTAAAAGAGTTTAAATATAGGTTTATGTATGAAATATAATTGTAATACATAATGTAAGGATATTGAAAACATCTCATTAAAAATGTTTTATAAACAAACACACAAAAGTAGGCAGTTAAAATGTATACAGCAGGTTAGTTTCAACTTTCAAGCCTATGTTTAGAATATACTTAAAAGGACATAATAAGTTTCAGTGCAAAGTTACATTCTTTGTAAAAGGGTTTGTAACACTCTGGACAATAAATAAGTAGATATAAGATGTTTTTTGTTATTAATAATAATCTAAAAAACATGGTTACTCCAATATGCAAGGCTTTGTTTCATCACATATAATATCATATTTATGATATTTGTGAGATGATTGCGCTCTATTACATGACTGGAAGGTACAATGTCTTAAGGAAGTGTTGTTAGAGCTATTAATTTGAAGACTTGATATGTGTTGGCATGCGCTCTCTTTGACTTTGCTACTCGTTAAGATTAATGAATACATGTGTATATATGAAATAAAATTACAGAAAATCCAGTTATTGTACTTGTTCTATCTATAGATGATGGACATCTGTATTCCTTGTAAAACCGTTTAAAAACTATTTGATGTAGCATTGTAAAACTAAAAAATTGATTCACTTATCATATTTTATAACCATATTTGACACTTCTTTTGTGAACAATTATATGTCTTAAAGTACAGAATCCCTCTTTTGTAAACTGTGCAGTTTAAACTTTATTCAATTCATTTGTTTGAATAGACCATTCATAGTTCTGTTTTCATTGAATTTTCATTTATTTATAGGATAAAGAACGATCTAGGAGCACATTCCTTCTTGGGTTATCTTTTTCAAATGCAATTGAAATGTGTTTTATCAACCTCTATGGTTATCACATGCTGTTTACTACCTAGGTCACACATTCATGTAACATTTCCAACCCTAATGTTTTCATGCTATGACAATTCATTCTTTGCGGGAGGTGGTTTGCATAATTCTGTTACATTCAAATTGGAGCAAGTGATTTTGTTAATATTTAAACCTGTTTGTAAGATATAATTGTAACTTTAAAAAATGTTTGTACTAAAATCTTAGGACTTCTTTCCCCATTATTGCTGGCAGTTATAAGTAAAATGTATTCAAACACTTGATAAACAAATTGGTACAAAAAATCTCACATGGCACGGTTTGATTTTTTACATTACATTACGTAAGTGTTATTTAATTATTCCTTTTTTTGTATGTAAATTAATATTTTCTGATACTTCAAATGCAAATACACTGCTTATTGCTTGCTTACAAAATACAATATAATGTTGTTTTTTTTTAGATTTGGCAATATGCACAAATTGTGTGAAATGGTCTACCGTAGAGTCATTATGATTTGAAAGTCAATGTGAATAACATATATGCCAATGCAGAACGCATGAATGAAATAAGGTTCGAAAACCGCCATAACAAATCGGCAACACACTAAACATGCAGCTTTATTTATAATTCACAGTTTGTTTATCAACATGCGCTGTCAATGAGAGCTGCACAGATTAGGCTAGCTTTGTAGTATAATCATGTCTTGTCCTAGGCTGATTAATGATAATACAATTTCAAACGTATTTTCTATATTTTAAATGACCATTTAAATCCGTTGTTTAATGCATAAACTGGCAGCTTAAACAAATCGTGTTGCAAGTCATTTCATTCTCTAACAAATACGCCCCTGTTGTACCTGTGTAGTTAGAGAACAAGCTTGCAAACACACATTTAGAGATATTTGACTCTTTAAAGTTTACCCGATAATCTATCAAAATTAATGTGTTTATTTAATATTTGAACTTGAATTGATTTTGATTTTAGAAGCTTATACGCAGGCGATAGACTAAGTCAATATTTCAACTACCGTATAAATGATTATAAAGGCAAAATCGGTATGCTACAGCTCCATGCAGTATGAGTCTATGGGTGGTATTCTTTACGGATGACTTAACCGCTTAAGGCTTTACGCCATTCATATAGATAGCGCGGTAGTAAGAGGTACTTGTAAAAATTGATAACATTAAATGATATAGCCGCAAAAAAGTGAACTGCTAGAAGGGCTATATGTACTCGAAATGATAACGAGTCACTTTGAGCCACTCCAACATAGGCAATATGTTATTAAAACTATTTGATTTTAAGGGGCTGTGTCGCTTGTCAACGCGAAAAAAGTAAAACATCTTAAACGAACAGTGTCGCTTTCATGGTGCACATATGAAACTCGTTCTGGAAAAACTGGGCTTATTGCATGTGCGTTAAGCCAATGCGGACTGCACAGGCTAATCTGGGACGACACTTTACGCACAGCCAAGCTTAGTTTTCCCAGAACGAGGCTCATATGTAAAATACCTAAATAGCCCAAATCGCTTCCGAATTTTACGTCTGGTCATTTTTCTCATCATACTTGTAAACTTGGTTTCGCATTCGTTTCGCTTTTATTAAACACCAGGATTTATTGAATCGGCACTGATGGAATTGTGCATGTTCTGTAACAAGAGCTTAAAAAAGACATCTATATTTCCAACTGCAATACAGGTTACTAATATACTGTAAGTTTAAAGTTAAACTTGAAAATAATCAGGCAGTATGTTTTGTTAAAAATATTTCGGCGATTTCGATGTTGACACCTTCACCAAATACCACTGATCAATCTATCAAAAATATAGTACGCTGCACAATTCTATTAAATGTGTCGTGTTCTGACAAAACTGGGCAAAATGCTTGTGCGTAAAGTGACATCCCAGATTAGCCTGTGCAGTCCGCACAGGCTAATCCGGGGCGACACTTTCCGCCTAAACTGGATTTTCGCTAAGAAAAGACATCATGTAAACGAAAAATTCCATAAAAGCGGTAATTGTCGTCCCTGATTAGCCTGTGCGGACTGCACAGGCTAATCTGGGATGACAATTTACGCACAAGCATTTTGCCCAGTTTTCAGAACACGACACAAATAACCTTTTTTGTTTATTTTTCTATCAATAACCAATTTAAATCGAGCTGTATGTCTCACATTGTCTCAAATCACGATCATGCTATCGTATAATTTTTCAAAATCATTCGGCAACTCAATCTGATTTTAGCGACCCGTGTTCACAATTTATAGGCAATTCACAAATTATCACGTTTATTTATCTGAAATATAATTTTGATGATTTCAGTGATCAGATAATGCTATCGATTCCAATTCGTTTAACATGCTTGTTTATACCACAAAAGCAACGCTTTACCTATAGCCGCTTTAGCGAGACACATTCGATACCTGTGGTTTTAATACTTTTGTCAGTTTGTCCCGTCTTGCATTCATGGTTTATTCCTATACAATGGTGGATTACCTCGTTTAAAAAACGGATACTACATGGTTGATCTGTTTTCAATCGAACCTAAACAAAAAAGTCAGGGGGAATAATAGCTGGTTTGACGATATATGGTTATTAATCAGCGGTGCAGGTAACCAACCGGTCGCGTTGTCAATAGAGACTAGCGGTGTTTGAGAACTCTTATTTACCGTGTAGAACTGTTGGAACCGTATGCCATCCGGTTTAACTGAAGGGAGTTGAAGGTGGTTTAGAAGGGAGTGAAAGGTTTCTAGTAGGGATTTTTTAGGTCATCTGTCGTCGTGGATATATTGTGATTTGTTTTAATTGACCATGTCCCAAGTGGGCGTCCGGCCGCCCTCACATATGAGCACAGGGCGGATGGGGGTGTCGCTGCCCCAGATTCAGCACCCTCTGTCGCGAATGAGCAACCCGGGAGACTTTGAGCTCCGCGGGGTCTCGCGGTCAGGCGACCGTCCCCTTTCTAACCCGGCCGGCGGGCGGCCGCTGGCGAATGAGAGTCACTACCCGCTCCGGAAGTCCCTGAGCGCTCTCGGTGGTCGAGAGAGCAGACAGACTCATCGTCTTGGGAAGGAGAATCTGGCCGCCTCCATGCCGATTGAAACCATACCCGAGGGGGTCGAGGTCACATTCGGAGATCCGTCCAAAACACGAATGCCAATCTTTGGTATGTTTTTCATAACTTTTAACTTTGATTGTTGTATTTGTTGTTTAGTTTTATCAGATTATGTATGTGAACAAAACAATTGTAATATATTATTATATTTGGTGGAGGGCATTTCACGATTCTAACTTGATTGTTTGTTTGTTGCATTTTTCGCCGTTTTTATAAGTCGTTCCGTCATATCCCCGCGGTCAGTTAACTAGCTCGCACTACTCTTGGGTAAGCTGGTTTACCAGTTTTTATTGAACACACTTAAGACAGTAATTAATAACTGCCCTACTTGAATCAGAGGTAGGGGGTAAATGGCCGTAGAAAGGATTTCATATCAAACCCCACACAAGTTATGTGTTCGGGCCGGGGATCAAACTTGAAAAGTTAAAGGTATTCTGAATATTAACAGAAAATAGCATGTATTTTTTTACCAAACCTAAAACAAACACGTAACAACGTTATTCTCCTGATAATTAAAGCAAACACAACGGCTATTGATAAGTATTCTACGGCATACAAAGCATTGAAAGAGAATCCATACAGTTACGAAACATAAGAGTTTCCTTTCAATTTCACTTAAACCTTTTAACCTCGACTATAGTTAAATAATCTTTCCTACCAGTTTGCTTCTTAAAAACAAGACAAACATTTTTATTTGACACTCAATGAATAGTCAAACATGGCTTATTGACACAGCATGTAAGCTTTTTGTATAGGGCGGACGAGTTTATAATTGATTGATTCTATGCAAATCGAAGGGTTAAATTGAAATATATTATGTGCATTATGTTGTACGATATGAAAATGAACTACCGGTAATTTTATGAAAATCCGGATATTTGCTGCAACAGTGGAAATGACTTAATTCAACAACGTTTCCCCGCTGTACTCGCTTATTCATTAGACACGAGCATGAAGTTGTAAGGCGGATCAAGTTATAAATTAGTGTGCCACTACAATTTGTCGTATTGAATGCCACTTCTTTACCATATATTTGATTTTCGAGTACCAATAAATATGTGTCAATAAATGGCTGCAATAAACGGTGCACGTGCGCACACTTCACCCACGTGTTCTGGCCCAAATAAATTCACAAGCATTGGAGCGAGCGAGATGCCGTCTTCAAATGGAATCAACCATTTTTAATCAAAGCGTTTGTACCTTTAGAAATTTCACAAGTTAGCATTTAATTTATCGTTATAATTTAAATACCTAAATAGAAACAGAGGCGGCGCTGATGTCCTTTCGCAATATGTGATACATACGTAGAACAGCACCGTCATTTAACCTTGACTACCCGAATGTGTTACTAGTATTATTGCTCCCTTTTACGAAAATAGATGGGGTTCACTATAAACACAATGAACGTATGTCCTTGGGCACAGACTATAACAACTTCGCTTCATATTACGAGATGCGAATTATTTGTTTTATTCGTCACTAATGTGACAAGCTGTAGTCATTTCTGATATCTGATAGAACATCAATCCAGATATATTTCTCATAAATGACCGTCGTGATTGTTTTCATTACCTTTAAAAAATATTGTGTTGCATTAGATGCTTTAAAAAATTGTATTCAATAGTAAACAGGCTTATTTTGTTAATAACAACATGTACACTAGTACATTAAATGAATTTACACAATAATTATTCATATGCCCGTTATGCATTTCCCTCTATCTTGATAACCGAAACCAACCACACACGCTGATTATTTCAAACTCAACGATGAAAGAACCGGACATGTAATATGAGGATTTCAAATCAAAGTATGTCATATTTCAGACAAATAATTCAGCGTGTGCATTTATTTCACCTTTTATAAATGCCGGGATTATCTTTCAATATACCCCAAACCCGATGCCGATTATTAACGTAATTCGATCGCGCATTCTACTGTATCCACGCTCGTCTCGTGCTATGGGTCCCGCGTTCTTATACGGGCTTCCTGTTGAGACAGCTGGGGATCAGCGGGGATATCGCAGAAGACGTTTATCTTTGGCTACATAATCCGGACACCATGTTATATGATTAGTTCTAGCCTTTCAATTTCCATGCCCGATTTTACAGGGCCCAGCCTGGTCGGGCGGTGGTTGACGTTTTATATATATATATATGACAGACGACATCGCTGAATTAGTAATTTCAACGTGCCCCCAGCACGTTGGTCCTTGCACGTCGATCATAAAATCCCATATTGAACGTGCTAATCTTGTTATGAATATGAAAAGTTGACACTGCTGAAAACGTGAATGATTCTAACTGTCTAGACATTTAAATGGTTACGACAGGGGCGTTTGAACGAGTGACATGTTTTATTAAACCAAAATATTGATTAATCATTGCTAACAACTGAGAATAGAAGATTGAAAATTAAGGTAACCACTGTCACGTGGTTGAAATCAAGAGCGCATGTTTTAAATGGAGTTGTTCACATAGTTTCGTATTTTTGGAACAAATGTCAATAAATAAGTTGTCTAACAAATCTTGAATGTTTTGAATATTCTTAACATACTATACTAGCAAGAAAACAAGTTAATAAAAACAAATCCTTACTCGGGACCTCTGGAGGCTAAAGCTGATGTGCTGCCACTTCGCGGCGCAGGTTTTGGTATATACAAGCGAAACATACACGATATTTTAGTACTTGAAACTTTTTTTTTCCAAATTACGCGTTACAAATTCATTATTGATTTACCGTTTTCGAATGATGATTATTCATTAAAGAACCAATATTTTAAAGATCGCTTGTGTAAACATAGTGTATAAATTCTTTTTTGAATTTATGACAAATATTTTGAAAATCGTCATTTTACCAAACTATGAACTAGTCCCTTTAAGTAAACAGCGCACTAACGAAGTAAACTGTCGCGTGCGTCTTGTAAGTTCATGTCATTATATCCACGCGCATCAACATGTGTGTTAGATTCACCGTTCTTTTACAGTTTTGACAACGAATCATCCATATTTTAGCCTCGCTCTGGGAAAACGAGGTTAAATGCATGTGCGTTAAGTGTCGTCCCAGATAAACTTGTGCAGTCCGCACAGGCTAATAAAGGACGACACATTTGGCATAAACTGGATTTTCGTAAAAAAAATACAACAAAGGCGAAAAGTGTCGTCCCCAATAAGCCTGTGCAGTTTGGAACGACACTTTACGGTCATGCATTAAGCCCGGTTTTCCCATATGCTTATTTGTATTCATTTCATAAAGCCGAACAATCACGAGATGCCAGTGTTACTGTCCTTGTATAGTTTTGTTCATACAATAAAACATGTTGCAGTACTTGAGTCATGGCTGTAACGTTTTCTATGATACTGTTCCATCTAGGTCACTCCAGCGAATGTAAGTACTCCATAAACACCATTGCTATGCCATCCGTCATGCAATCACACGCATTAGGGCCAGTATGTTAGTTACATATGACTACTTTTTATAACTGTTTGTCAATAATAAGCTACATAAATGCTCCTTAAATTATGATAACTTCCAATCCATTTTAAACTAAAGAAAATCCCATTCAGACGATTAGCCTACCTATTCTAGTATATTATGCACGCGAAATACAATTCGCATTGTACCTGCCATGTATTTGTGTTAATCCGAGGTGGCAATTTAAAAACATTTCTTGGCAAATTTGAATCGACTATTCTGGTAAGATGTATACACCTCCTTTGAAAATTCTGTTATCAAATGCCTGATGGCTTGGCAATACCAAATGATCATTAGAATGCATTCCTTTAAAGTTATCTCTCGGTAGACGTTTCCCTGTTTTGTTGTACACGTGTGGGTGATGTTACTTGGTCACTCGAGGTATTTGATAGTTTACTTTTAGTTGGTTTCTGTAGCACATTCTAGAAAAAAGTGTTACATGTTCATTCATGCCTCATTGCATTACATACGTGAGCTACGGTACCTCTCAGCGCCATAGCTAGACTGTGAACATATAATTATGATACAATATAGAATATGTTTAAAGCATGGTTTCTTTAGTGAACGACTACTATATGACCCGCGTCATGCGAAAAGAGGTCTTAAGCCGTATCCGTGAAGGCTGGGCAGCAGCTACCCTATCCGCTAATGAGACCACTTAACCTTGCGTGACTTTATAGCGGACAGCGTAGCTCCTGACCAGACTGCGCGACTGCGAAGGCTGGTCTGGAGATACGCTGGCCGTCTATGACATAAGACTCAATGTCGCATGACGCGTGTTATATTCATATGGTATTTAGCCTATAAACAAGGTGTAAACACTCGTCTATCTTGTAGCCAGTAGTGTGAAGCTACCACTGTTGAGCGTTTCCGGTACGTACACTTGTCATATATTTACAGACTTGCATCTGGATGAGCCCCTACTGAACCCACAAATCACGGCATGTCCTCCTAGCAAACCCCCGAGATTGCTTCTCTTAATCGGTGTCTTTTTTTTCTTCATTTGAAACAGATGAACTTTTATACGCCACATTTTCCTACTTTGGTTGTTTGTTATTAATTACATGGTTGAAAAATACTAAACTAGCCATTCCACTTGAGGATTGGACTCACTATTGTCAGGAATACACATATACAGATATATTCTTCTATAGTAGGTTTGAGATCTAAAGATATAAAGTCAGCAGTAACTCCAACCATTTCTTTTACAGTTTAATACTTATTAAAAGCGTATGATTTTATTATTCACTATTTAGTTACCTTTAGAAATAATAATAGTCATTTCCCAGACAACAGAATATTCTCTTATATTAATGCATGTTGTTGTAAACAAGTACTGTTCTGTTTATTTGTGTGGCCAATTTGGTTTATTTTCCCCTTTTGGTAGAGCTTTATTTGCAAATGGAGTTTCGTTTTGTTTTGTTTCTTGAAAGAGCATGAACCCGTAGTTGATTATTGTATACTTTTTAAATCTTAGTTGCATACTTTTTTCTTTTACTGAATACATTTTTTTTTAAACAAATATTGGCAAGATGTTATTCCCTCACATATATTCCCATCCACTCTTGTTCCTTTCTTTAATGTTTATTATTTGTAAAAAAAAAGTTAAATCTTCTATGTGTACTACAAGTTTGTTCTTTTCAATATTTGTTGTTTTTTAAACTACTCAACCTTAAAGCATTGCTCGATTTCAGATCCATCATTCCTTTATAAAGGTAATTTATTGTCAGACAGGGAATTCAGTATTGTTTTCGTTCATAACGGGTCTTTAGAACTTTTAAATGAAAGCAATCATTCTATCAATAAAGCATCCACATGTGAATTTTCATTGCGAATACTCTAGTATTTAACCGCGTTTCTAACAAGTGTATAACCTGCCTTTAAAATGTTCGACAGTCTTAACAGAATTCAAAACGTCGATTTATTATTTCCAATTAAAAGGGCTATTTCGAAACAGAACAGTTTCCGCTAGGCATACAAACAGCCGTTGGAACGCCGTCGCTAGCTGAGAAATCGATGGCGAGCGTTTTGTTTGAATGGCCGCGCGTGTTTACTTAATTCTTGTAATTTCACAAATTACAAAAGGATACAGCCGCTTCTTTGAGGCACATAGCAACCACCGAGCTGCTAACACGGAGGTTGATTACATTTCTAGAGAGCTCGGAGGGCTTTTCTAGAAGAACGAATGCCCGATGACATGTCGCCTGCTTATGTTTGAATTCTATAGAATCGACTATCGCACTCGCAGCTTTAATATACCGACACATTTGCACACATAACTTCAGAAACGTGTGATTTCGCGTGATGCAACGACCTTTTTTTCAACAAAGAACATTCGCTTATTTTACTCGGACAATTTGGCATTTCTTCCTCATCATGGGCCTGAGTGCACAGTTTTTACTTAATTTACCCGTAGACACCGTACGTGAGCTATCGGTTATTCAAATTGTAAGTGCACACATGATGAGAACCACACCAAAATCAAATTGATCTTAATGTCGATTTAGTAATTTAATAAGTAATAACGGAAGTTGTGGTATGGGAGTTGATGTATGTGATAATATTTCGCATTCCTCGAGTGACTGTATTTAAAACCAAATGCATTTTGAACCTCGTGTATTTTGTTTGCATGTGACTATTAATAAGTACCGGTAATATGACTATAATGGAAACTTGATTTGAACAAATATTTACGGTATTCCTAAAATACCAAGTAACCAAATGCAAGTTAAAACTACCGACGAAATCCCGTTAATGGAGCGGGAAGTTTATTCAAAAGCCAAGTCGCATAACAGGCATTCACATTTACAATGAGAGCTAATAATGTTGTGGGAAACTTCAATGCATTTGCAGCGATATTTCTTGTATAATACATACATCAGGTCGTATTTGAATAATGCCCGAGATGTTTGCATCGTGCACGACAGCGCATATGGATCGATCGCATGCGAGACTTTATAATATGGGAAATTATCACTCAGTAGCGAAATTCATCTGTTTCCGCACGCCTTAGTTCATATGTATATGTTTTTATCGCCATATCGTTTACAAGAACAAAGAATGTGTTTTTACAGAAAAGTAACCAAAGTAGACACGAATCGATTAATTTGTTGCATTTTATACTTTATTTGATATTACACTATTCTTTATACACGAATGCTTGGTTTCTGCGACTATAACTGCATGTACATTTATATAAAGTATATACATACTTATGTACTTTCAACTGACCGGCTGCGTGTTTTACAGGGAACAAGGCAGAAATCGGGTCCGTGCCACCCAGCAGAGCCAACTCTCGCCTCTCTACCGCATCCGCCCAGGCCAGGCTCGAGATAGACGAGGTGAGTACCGCGGTCGCCATGCGACACTTGTGGCACGCAACAGAAGTAGTAGGAATAGTAATCGTGGTTGAACTGATGGTAAAAGATCTGCAGTGGTATTTTTGTCGGAAATTAAGGCGGCGATTCTTCTAGACATGATAGTTCAGAGTCAATAAAGGTTGTTGTACTTAAAGTGGTTGTCGTGGTGCATCAAAGTACATGTATTAGCAGCAGGAACATACGTGTGTTAGTTTGTTGGTTTAATTCAACATCGTCGGAACCAACGTTCAATCAAAAACGCCATGTTTCTTGATTGAGCGTGGAGATAGAAAAAAATCGTAGTCATATATGATTAATAAGACGGGTCGTTGGTTTCCGTGTCCAATTATGAAGAAAATTCAAACCAAACAATCGCGTTTTCAAAACAGTTTGAATGCAGACGGGTTCCGCATATTTAACGTTGAACGTTCGCTTTTGTCATACATGTTTTTTCCGTTATCCGATCAAATAATTGTTGCTTCCCAGACTTCTTCGAAAATATCTAAACTTGAAGTGTACTTTTCATAAGTCATTAGTTGGCTCATCAATATTTGTGTCGTGTTCTGAGAAAACTAGGCAAAATGCATGTGNGGGGGAATGGCCATAGAAAATGTTTCATGAACAATGTCAACCTAAGTAATGTTGCCAGGCTGGGAATCGAACTAACGAACGACGGACTGACAGCCCAGTGCTTTACTAACTACAGTGTACACGTATATAGTGGTATAGTGGTAGTGGGACTAGAAGTAGCAAATACAACAAATATCATTAAATATATCTGCTGCACAGCTTTTTATGCATTATATGTACTAAATATTATTGTTTGCACAATTAAATCAGTATGATGCAAACGTTCGACAAACTGAGCTACTCAGTTATGCAAGGTCAAAACATTTGGCAGACATTCCCGTGCTCTTGAGCCAATCTGATTCTCGTAGTAGCAAGGTGTCTTCAAACTAAATGGCTGTAGTATTACTCTTTTGTCATGTTTTGTTATGTTTATGTCCACTGTACATAATAATGATTTGCAGCTCACTATTAGATAACTCATGCATTTAAACATTTTTGATACTCATTTTGAGTAAGGTCACATAAATTTGGCAACCTGGTTCGAAATACAAGTGTACACATGAGAATATAATAGCATGGCATAGAGGCTTTAAGGATATCTATTATATAAATCTGTCAATTGGCCTAAAGCTGTTAGTAATCGGAGATTTCTTTTGAATATAATCTTACCTGTATTAAAATTGCTATAGGTTAGTCAATTAGAAATATACCAGTCCAATTAAAGAGTTGAGATTAACTATTTCATTGATTTTGTATCGACGTGTTCATTGCATGTGCTATTGATCTAAATATGTCCAAGGTATTTTACATGTACAATAGATATCTCACGCCTTTGATAAAATATAAAAGTCTCTTCACAATTCAGATCATGTTAACAAAATGGCCTTTTATCTATGGTGTGATAAAACACGTTTCAGTATAATTTGATGAACTGTTTTCATGAATTTCCAAGTGCATGCACTCAAAATGAACGCACGGTCTGAACATAAAATCTAGGTACAAGCTATAACCCGGTTCTGATTGATAAGAAAATTACATGCACAAATGTCACACAGTTCTTAAACTTTAATACCGCTTGAACATTATTGATTTACCTGTATTAAAACAAAACGGTCAGCTGTTTCCGGAAGTGAATAAATGAAGGCGTTTTTTAATGCACGTCTGTCTATCTCTTCCCACGAATATTTAAAAGTATACATATGCATAAAATATATGTCGTGGTTTTATTTTTACCTCGATATACTGTTTAATGCCGATCGAATGCACTTAGGACAAAACGTTAAATAAAAAGTAGGTTAACTTAATTGGTGCCATAGATTATTCAAAATACTACAATATGTTTATATTAATAAGTGGCGTTGTAATAAAACAGGAGTCGATCCAAATATGAAGGTACATGTACGTTTTGAACAACATTATATTGAAGACACGACGTTTCATGGCTTCGCTACCGTGATGTCGTGTATTAAAACTTCAGTTTTTCTTGTATCAATTGGTTACAGTGTAATTTTGTTTGTACTTACATTAACAGGTTGCTTCATCGTGGTTACATAATACCCGCGTCATGCGAACATTGGTCTTATGTCATATGCGGCCAGCGAAGCTTCAGACCAGCATGCGCCTTCTGGCCAGGAACTACCATGTCCGCTTAAACGACGCGCAAATATTCATGCTCTCACTAGAGGACAGGGTAGCTCCTGACCAGACTGCGCATATGACATAATACCCATTTTCGCATGACGCGGGTCATTTGTCAAAGCATGTCACCATAGGATGCATACCACACACACTCAAGTCTGTACATTGCGTTACAGCTGGAGATGCTACTGCGACAGAGGATGCGCGGTAACTTCTTCGAGATTCGCAAACATTTCCAGAACAACGACCCCGAGGGAAAAGGCAACGTGTCAAGGTATAATCGCATGGAGTATTCATCTGCTCGACAGCCAGATTTGTTATACCCAATGTCTCGTACGTCTTAAATTGTTTATTACGTATGGGCACATGTTGTTAACCGCAACTTGCCCTATACAAGTCAATATACAAATCATGTGTATATGCATGGTTGGTTAAAGTTTATATGTCGTATACCACCTTCCTTTTAACATCACTATTGAAGCCTCTTCGTTAATATATCGTGCATATATACAAACGTGTACCCCTACACACCCCTGCTCTCCGCTACACACAGGGAGGCGCTGTACCGCATCCTGATCACGGTGCTCGGCCGCCAGCTCGAACAGTCTCAGTTCACACGGCTCCTGGAGCGCCTCGGCTTCAACAACCGTGTGGTGATCAACTACACGGAATTCTTCGCGCTCTTCCGGAAGGTGAACGAGGAGGACTCGTCGTACCCGCGCTGGATGGACCCCGTGCAACGCACGCACCTAGAGAAGGCTGTCATGACCGCCGAGCAGGTGCACGGCCAGCTCAGAGGCAAGGTGAAACAGAGGTAAGAGTCAGGGAAGCAAGCCTCACGCGGCGGCATATATTTTCACCAAGACATTTTGATCCTTACAGTTTCGAACACAGTCTTTTGGTTTTTGACGAGAAATGGTGTTCTTGTTAGTTCGAAGAATATCGATATTTCTGTGTAATAATGCATGAACAACAGAAAATTTAACAAACAAACTGAGTATACAAAAATTATATATTCAAAAATGAAAATACAATCGTGCTCTATGGTAACCGTTCTAAAGAACTAACATCAAATATCACATTAATCAGCGGACCTTCATTAAAATTACAAACACATAATTATATTCTCACCCACCACGTGCTCTTGCAGGTTCATGGACCTGGCGGAACTGATCCCGCAGATGAACCCGGGCGGAAGTGGACGCATCATGAAACCGGAACTGCGTCAGCTGCTCAACAAACTCATGTTCTACATGGACGACGACGAGTTTGAGAAATTATGGAACAAGTAAGTGCGATAAAAAGGAATTAATTGACGTATACTTGTGTAGTTTGGACCATTATGCTATAAAGTGGTAATTTAATTGCTGATTTCATTGTATATTGTAACAAAACCTATGTTCATATGCAGGTTAACATATAAGTGATAATCAAATTAAAAAAATGTCACTTACCGGTATACATGTATATTAAAAACATATCTTGAGCATGTATGTTATCCATACAATGTTGATTGATTGCTAGCACATAATGTTGCTCCCGCGTGTGCTCCAGATACGACCCGGACGCGGCTGGAACTATCAACGGCGAGAGGTTCCTAAACAAGTTAGGAATCTCCTTCCAGAATGGCACCGACATGGCGCCCATGACCCCTGTACTCGAGTCAGGTAGGCGCGCTTGATAATCCTCACTCTTGACTAATTGAGCCTCGCGCTGGGAACACCGGGCTTCGTGAATGTGCGTAAAGTGTCTTCCCAGATTATCCAGTGCTGTCCGCACAGGCTAATCAGGGACGACACTTTCCGTTTTTATGGAAGTGTTCGTTTAGAGGAAATCTCTTCTTAACGAAAATCTAATCTTATCTAGAAGGAAAGTGTCTTTCCGGATTAGCCTTTGTGGAGTGCACAGGCTAATCCGGGACGACACTTTACGCATATGCATTTAGCCAGGTTTTCCCAGAGCGCGACTCAATAGTAGTCGCGGAGAATAAACTGCTATACTAATATAGGAAATTTCAAGGTCGACAAATCTGTTCTCTTTAAGATTCATTTCCGTTGAAGTGTTAATGTCTGAAGCAAAATCAAATTGGCCATCAAGCTATAGTAGTTACTAAGTATATGCAAAGACACATGAAGTATGGGAATAACTATATTTTCCGAAAACGACCTCATCAGTCTACTATCACCCTTGTGTCCGCATACCTGTCGCCAAAATACCGAAAACAGCAATTCTGATAATGTAAATACTGCGTAAGTTTTGAGTTCGACTGTTTGAAAAGGCGGACAATTAACATCAACTTATCATCTGGAAATGTGAAAACAAGCAAACAAATAAGGTGCTAACGTTATCACGTTAATTTTTCATGAGACAATTACGGGTAAACCTTATTGGCAATCGACATGCGTGTTCTGTTTTAAGTTGTACGTATTGTGTTAAGAGACTTCATGCATACTTGCATGACAACGCATTATACGTACCACACGTTACTACAATATTTCCAATTGTCCAGACCTGAGAAAATTAAAGATCTCGGACCGGCATGTAGTAAAGGAGTTCAAAGAACTGAGCAGTAAGTCAAAACAGCTCTAGGTGACGGTCTCGGTGGCTTTCTAGCAGTCTCGCACCAAGGGATTTCTGTTTGCTTCTTTAAATGAGATATTTGTAATAAAATACATTTTGTCTTTTTTTAGTTTAAGAACAAATATGAATTTAAAAAATAAGTTGTTGTATGAATTAGTTTATTTTTACATATAATTGTATATGTCAGTAAACATCATACCATTGCACCACATTTTGCGTTCTTATATTGGTGTGCATCCGTCTAGTTCTCTAGTAACTTGGTAGATAATGTCTTGTTATTTTAGGATTTGAATTACCAACATTATTTACAGTGTTTTTTTCTTCAATATTTAAAAGTTATACATTTGGTATGGGACGTTGGTAAACCTAATTAGGCGGACGTGCCTTTTTATTATATTGCAACTTTGTTCGAGTGGTAAATGCTCTAGCAATGCAATCTTTGAGTGTCAGGCAAAGCACTACTAGTATATGCTGAACTATTTTAGCATGTTTTTCTACCAAACTAGTCCAACCACGTGGACCTGTGGCGTCATTGGTGAACGCCAGACAGTATTAATTTGGTCTGTGGTCTAGTCTACTCTGCTATGGTTGTTGGTTTCTTAGGCCATTTACTTGCTAGTTTGTATGAAATTCATATTTCTGCTGTTGCATGAAGGATCGTTCTCGATGCTTCTGTTGTTATACACGCACGTAAAAAGTGTCTAATTTTTCCAATGAGAAACTTGGCAAGAAACACACGCAGAATTTCAAACCATAAATGTAATGACGACGCACATCGTACAAATGGATGCAACTTACATTAACAGTTGTATTGAGACAGCTATAATTCTAACACATGCTTGCCTATATCGTTCGGCTAAAATAAAACTATTTTTGCATACTTTTCTCTCTTCCTTCTAGAGCGTTCATCGAAGCGCACGCCCCGCCGGAAGGAGGTAGAGAGGCGCAACCAGCTGGACGTGGAGCGGTGGCTGAAGAACAAGTTCCGTGAGGGCTTCTCCACCATGCGAGAGGCTTTCGAGGCCAAGGACGCTAAGTCGGAGGGCACGGTAAGTGTGCGTATTTTGAAAAGGCCAATAGGCATTAAAGGTGAACAAAAACAAAAACAGATAAATAGTTAAATACAGATACGTCAATGTATCCCGTATTATATGTCGTCTAAAAAGTTACCAGTGTCACATGTCAAACTAATCCAAACCGGTATCAACGCTTAGAGTTTGCGACGCATGTTTCGGCGTCAGGATGTGTGTTCTCTTTTACCTAGTAAGATCATGATTATTTACTACATGTAGGTTGGTTTCGACGACTTCCTGGAGGTCCTTGCGAACTTTGGTCTGAAGTTGGAGAAGAAGTACCTGGCCGCCTTCCTTTCCCGCTGCAGCGTGAGCGCCAACCGGAACGGGACGATCCCGTACCGCGAGTTCCTGCACCGCTTCCAGGACCGCAGCGAGCGTGGGATGACGCACGCCATTCTCACTGATAACAAACACAGGCTAGTCCGACTGTTAGTTTCCATTTTATTATAATTGTGCAAACCACCGTGTGGCCACCACCAACCCCTCTAGAGCACTCGATTGTGACGTGCGGCTGAGTACTTGCGGGCAGTATTGTTGCTGCTCCATAGTGGTACTTCCGGGCTCTCTTTGGTTTGTACTAAGATGCTAGCCATAAATGCATGTACTCATTATACATACATCTAGCTAGGTAATGTAAAAAAAAACTCATATCGGATAGTTTTTGTTCTCAGTTAAGCATTACACGTGTATACGATTTGTGTTAACATATATGGCATAATTTCTAACGTACGTATATTTTTCGTTTGTATTTTAAATTGGATCAAACAAACATGGCTAGTGTCTACAAGTTTATCCAGTTTTGTTTCTACTATTTTATGTTCTTGATCTCAGTTTTGATTCCGTGTGTTGCATACAGTACTTGCATGCATCTGTAGTTATCTTCTACATCGTCTGTGTATGCATTCATAGACGCATTAGTTCATGGTGAAAATCATCATTATTTCATTCCATGAAATTAATTTGCCATTATTCATTACTATTTCTCTGAGTGTGATGTGGGCTCGTTTCTTCTTAATTTTACTCAGTGGACAATGTACTTTTGTGGTGTGTAACCTATTTCTTTTCGAAAAGTACTTTATTATTATTTTTATGAAAAAAACAACGCATATAGGAATTTTTACACTATTGATTCATATAATCCACTTTGTAGTATTAAAATCCCATTGTAGATGAAAACTCTAGTTTAGTGAGATAATAAAATGAGTACAGCTATCACAGTTAACATTCAAATGATAATACTAGATTTTAGATGCGTGCAATTCTTTATGAACATTCTTTAATTTATAATTAAAATAACATACAGCATATATAAATAAGGTATTATTTTGAACTCGTTTTTTCGATGAACAGTTTTAATTTTTTATAACAAAATGTTTTTAGTAAGATGCAATTTAGAATAGCGATTATTTATATTCTGTTTGTTTATTTTTTTATTATTTTTTTTACATTGCTTACATATGCTCTGCCAAATATATCATCACAGTTCATGATTGCATACTGAAAGAGAATCTGCCGATAATTTAAATGAACACAATTCTGTATATTTAACGTACAGGCTAGTTTTGAAGAAACAACAACGGACGTATGTGCGTAATGTTACATCACAGATTAGCCTGTGAACTCCACACAGGCTAATAAGCGAAGACGCTTTCCGCTTTTATGGAATATTTCGTTTAAAGGATGTCTCTTCTGAACGAAAATCAAGTGTGTGTAGGTGGAAAGTGTTTTCCCTGATTAGCCTGTGCTGACCGCGCAGGCTGATTTGGGACGACCCTATCCGTACATGTATTTAGCCCAGTTTCCCAGAACGAGACTCTACGCATTCTCATTTTGTTGGTGAATTTGTCATTGTTCGCGTGGACTTGCAGGTTCAATGACGGCCGCGAGTCGCCCACATCTGGCGGCAACCTGAGCACCTTGGAGGCGCAGCTTATGAACATGTTTCAGCGGGACTTCCTGGCGCTTCTCGGCACTTTCAAGTAGGCCACCCAAATACAAACATATCGCTTTAAATTATTTCTAGTTATTTCGACCTCCAACAAATATAGACAAGACATACTTCGTATGCCTGATGCGAAAGGCGTTGCGTGTACATATTCATTGCTGATCTTCGATTCTTTTTTCGCGCTAAACAATTTACATACACTTTTAAATTTTCATAACGCATACATTATGACTATGTGCTTTGAAGGCTGGAAGTGAATAGTCGGTTCTTCTTTTATTTCTTCGTAATATTAATAATGGTGTAATTTAATAATCAAATGCAACGCTTGTATTAGCTTTCCTGCATTGTGAGATTGGTGCCTCATGCTCAAACACGTTCTCTATAAAATAACTGACGTCACTTTCGTTTCTAGGAGCATTGACAAGCTGGAGACGGGCGTGCTCAACCAAGAGGAGTTCCGGGCCGCCATGGAGAGCCGCTTCAACCTCACACTGACGGACGAACAGTTCGAGTCGTTCGTTGACCGCGTGCCGCTCGACGAGGACGGCGGGGTCAAATACACAGACTTCATGCAGCAGTTTGACACCAGGTGAGCGACTGGGGCTGAATCGATCTCAAAAGACCCTTATTCATTTTAACACCTGAGGAGCGGCTGTGCCTCAGCAACCGAGGTCATATTCAGTTTGACTCTACTATACGCTGCATAAAGCGACAAGTTTACATTCAATACGTGAGCGTCAATATTGAAACTGTATGAGTTTATGGGTTATAGGATGAGGAACACATAAGTTCTGCTCTTAATATTGGGTGGTTTTCTTATCAGCTACTTTTAATAACCCGTGTTTAATGGGTCGGATTTAATAAGGAGTCCAACGTGAAATTGGAGTAACAATACACTCTTCATCCCAACTGTTTCATCACTCTTCAAACATGAAGCAAACACACCGAGTTTGCTTAATAGTTATTTCTGCTACACATGAAATCAAATCCAGAATTAGAATAAGTTTGCCACATTTCTTAATAATTTCCACTTTTGATACAGGGGCATGGCACCTAGTCTTTTCCCGGGTGCACACAACGAGTGGAAACCAGTCAAGGTGGGACCACTTCCGGAAGATAAAGTGGAAGAGAAGCCTCCAGCGCCGAAACTGCAGAAAACGGAAGCGGCCGAATACATGACTTTCGATGACCCGTCAGTCATGGACGTGGCCGTACCACGCCGTGGGCCACAGGAAATGTTCAGATTGATTAAGGACCTTCTTACCAAGCGTTTCAACGACGTTGAGCGCGTGTTCTTCGAGCTGGACGAGATCAACTCCATGCGATTCTCTCAAGAGCAAATGTTCCAACTGCTCCGAAGGTGTGCATTGCAATATTACATTTATAATAATAAATAAAAGTTATAATTTTGTATTATTGCATACTACACTAGTACATACCACACCCATGCAAATATTTCTTAACTGAGCGCCGTGAGTTTGTTTAGATTTGTGCTTATTTTTTTTGTATACACAGTTGATTACTTTGTTATCTTTGTAAGGTATAAAGCAACAATCGTTAAACGTATTTTCAGGTTCCCAGAAATCAAGCCGGAAGTGACGAGAGGTGAAATCAGAGATTTATGGAAGACGTTCATCACAAACAAAGACAAGACGCTTGACTACTATGAGTTTGTGCGCCATTTTGGATTTTCGCGCACGTCAGCGGCGTTCCCGAACGCAAAACGCAATCCGCCACGTCACGGTGACGCCGACTTCATGATCCGCTCCCGGAAGTTGAACTGCGCGGCGGATATGCTTCAGGATAGCCTGAGATCTAAGGTTAGAACACTCAAAAGCACTCAAGTTTGTATTAAGAGTTATAATGAGCTTTAATAAGAGATACAAAATATTAGAGTAATTATCAAAATCAACTTATTAAACATCATTTTGTGATGAAATATAAAAAATAAGGTTGCAAAACAATTTGATATTCTCAAAATCCTGTCTATTAGTATTCTACTATTGAACCATGTGAACCCCTATGTTGCGATCATCTTCAATCAACGTTCTGTTGAATAATTGTGGAAGTTTCCTGACCTGTGCCGCCTATTCTATTTCAGATCGACTACATGTGGGACGACCTTCGCAAGGAGTTTGTGGGTATGGACCCGTACGGTACCGGGTTCGTGTCTATGGAGGAGTTCCGGGAGGTGTGCCGTGAGCTGTGCGTCCACCTGTCCGAGTACGAGCTCGACCAGCTCATCCGGAAGTTCGACATCAAGGCCGACGGAAGGTTTGTTAAGGCTGCGACATGTTGTGTTTAGAGACTGCTGGCTTTGAATAATGCAATGCATTCAATGTGTCTAATACCTTCAAAAATGTCGATTTTAATACATTTTACCTGAATTCAATTTCGAATTAGTTATGTTTTGATATACGCTTTTTTTTTGTTATATTGCACTTGAAGAAAGGTAGTTTCTTACAAAGTGCCTTTGTGTGTTTTATTTACATAACAAATCTGATGACTAATGGTTACTTACTGTGTGTCGCGTTCTGAGAAAACTGGGCATAATGCTTGTGCGTAAATTTCCGCTTTTATGGGATTTTTCGTTTAAATGATGTCTCTTCTTAGCGAAAATCCAGTTAAGGCGGAAAGTATCGTCCCGGATTAGCCTGTGCGGACTGCACAGGCTAATCTGTGATGACACTTTACGCACATGCATTATGCCCAGTTTTCTCAGAACACGACACATATTTGTTATCAACTATTTTTAGAGTGTCGTACATCGAGTTCTTGAAGCCGTTCGCGCTTCGTAAGCAAATCTGGCGTCACGGCAACAATATGCTGTCGCTGCTGCAGCACCCGCAGGCGGAAATTCCGCTGAGCGACATTGTGGAACCCCCACAGAAGGGACTGCATGGCATCACCGCGAAACTGCGACAGAAGGTACGCGACAAGCACTTTCCTTACAAATTGTATTCGAAATGATATTTCTATGAATATTGCCTTACTTAAAGAAAAGTGAAATACGTACGCTCCTGTCCTGAACAGGATGCTTCCAAATATGTATATATATATATATTTGTTTAGTAAATTGTTAAACATTACCCCCTGCACACTGAACATAGGTTTATTCGATTTAAGAAAGCATATTTAGGAATATTACACCTGCAACCCCTAATTTACTAATGATCAATGTCCAAAGTAAATTGATGTAACCTAAAATATAAACATACACAGTATGACATTAATTCGTACATGGTACATTTGAATAACGCTCTGAGAAAACGGGGCTTAATGCATGTGCGTAAAGTATCGCCCCATATTAGCCTGTGCATTCCGCACATGCTTATCAAGAGCGACACTTTCCGCCTAAACTTAATTTTCGTCAAGAAGAGTCTTCCTTTAAACGAAAAAAAAAATACAAACGTAAAGTGTCGTCCCTGATCAGCCTGTGCGGACTGCACCGGCTAATCTGGGACAACACTTTTCGCACATGTATTAAATCCCATTTAAAAAGAGCGAAGCTCATTTCTGACTTAACATTTCACTTCATGCACGTTTCAGCTGGCTGGCGATTGGAAGAATCTTCGTCGCGCGTTCCGGAAGCTGGACCGCAGCAACAACGGGTACCTGTCCGTGCCGGAGTTCCGGTCAGTCTTGAAACTGGCCAACGTCATACTGGACGAGGACGAAGTTTACCACGTGCTCCAGCGGTTTGACCAGGACATGTCCGGCCGGATCCAGTACGAGAAGTTCATCGAGGAAACGTTAAAGCCGGAAACCAGACACAGTGTACGGCCCGCATGAGAATGTTAACTTTAAGCTAGCCTCCTTAGGTAGTCAGTATTAAAAAAATAAAATATTTATGTTTTTGGTCTATTGTATTATATTGCTTTTGACAATTTTTTTTAATGATCACGTTACACATGAGTTGGCCTATGTTATTCGATCATCTTGTTTTTAACCTGCATTGTTTTGCAATGCCCGTCTTTCTTCCACATCGGTGTTTTTGTGCATTTTTTTTCAATCGATGTGTGACACATTCGGCACAGCTATGGCTCTACCCATTTAACCCATTTATGCCTAGTTGACTCTCCNCCACAGCCTTTTTTTCTAGACGCTAGGCATACATGGGTTAAGAGGAACGTGATGTACAGATATATTGAGAATTTGCAATGGAAAAACTGTGATCGTATGTGTGTGGTAATTTTTAATTATTTTTAGAATGCATTTTATCCCCCAAATATTGTGAGTTTGCAACCGTGATGGAAAAACTGTGATAGTATATGTGTGATGATTTTTAGTAAGTTTTAGAATGCATTTTATCCCCTATATATATATAAGTTATGTCGTGTACCGTTTGTTAATGTTTTCAATAAAAAAAATATATGGATAAGTGAATTACGCGTCGGACATTTCCATGACATTCGAATCAGAGTAATGGGTGAAGCTGTGTCTTGAATTAGTTAGTTTTCTTACCCAACGCTCTGTGAAAAACGGGCTTAACGCATGCCTCTAAAGTATCGTCCCAGTTTAGCCTGTGCACATGAAGATCTTCCAAGATCAGCGTGTGCAGACTAACTAACACATACACGTGCATTAAGCCCTTTTTTCACAGAGACAGGTTCTTTTATGTTTCTATGATCGCTAAATATATTGCATTACTCATTTTCTCGTTGAATTGTTAATATTCTATATTGGTATATGCATTATGTTACATGTACGAAACTGTTACTGTTCATTTCTTGTAACTACTGTGCGTTGTGTATTGCTAGAACATATATGTTACTCGTTTTATTCGTTGTTTTATACTCTATCATCTATTTATATAATCGTTTAATCTGCATGTACACTTCCCTTTCCATGCCTAAATAAATTGTTTGAAGTGATTCTGTTTTCATTTGATTCAGCTATATTCATGCGTGCACGTGGTTTTTTCTCAAATTATTTCAGTTGCTATGCCACTTAATTGTACAAATTGAATTTTAATGAATTTGCTACAATGTTAGTCAGTAACTGATTGTAGTTAAAGGATAATGATCCAAATATCTGTGATAATTTTAAACTTGTGTGCTTGCAGTTCTATATAAATGCAAGTTCTCAAACAACTTTTTATATATTATCTATAGTAAGTACTAGCAAGTTCAATTGCTTGAGTTTATTTGATAATAAATTTATAAGTTACTCGAAAACTTTTTTTTCTTGCTGTTATAGTGTTTTAGTTGAAATAACAGTCAAAAGCGGTCTAAAAAGCTCCGAAGTCATAACAGAATTGATGAATCAATTAAAATATCCTTAATGTATGGTATAAATTGTAAATGGTGTATTCCACCATACAATTTTCGCAATTAAACATGTAATATTTAAGTAGACTTTAGTAGACCCAAGCTTTCAGCATGTCCAGGAATAAACAAAGCATCATTTTGCAAAGCGGATCGGTATTTCATTTTTTGAGCCACGGTCTGTAAAATCTGCGCTTAATGCCCGCAGTCCGCACATGCTTCTCAATGACGACACGTTACACTTTAATGGTATTTGTTCGTGTAAAGAAAGTCTCTACGTAGTGAAAATCCAGTTCAGGCGGAAAGTGCCGTCCCAGAGTAGCCAGCGCGGACTGCACAGACTAATATGGGACAACACTTTACGAACATGCATTTAGTGCATTTAGTCCAGATTTCCCACAACGAGGCTCATTTATGGCCGTCATGCAAGTTGTGTATAGCTCTCAATGGCGGCTGTTCGGTAAGCTCAGTGATTGGTTCACGCACTTCTTAACTAGGTGACCCGGGTTCAATCCCCTGGGTTGAATTCCCGTTACCGGCGCATGNGATGATGCACGCCAAATGGCATTGTTCACCATCTGTTAATAACAGAGTAATGGCCCTTTGTATAGTAGTATGTTCATCCGTCCGATTTTCACCCATCCTATAACAAAATATATGTTGCGGAGGATATCAATTCTACGAATTTGCTTGTTAGGTATGGATTAGTTTCTTAGAAAGAGAGAATAAAATATGTTTAAACAATTTTGTGCAGAACTGTCTTAGTGTTTATGGGGAATAGGAAACACAACAAAAAAGACAGTGTTTCCTTGAATGCTATCTCTGAGAAAATTGACTGTTGATGATTGAGTGTTTATACGGATATACTGAATTGTATTTATTTGTTTAGAACATATCTGAAAGATGTAGGCTTGTTGAATATTCAAAATAGTATCTAAAAATGATGAAAAAAAAGTTAGGTTAAATTGTTGCTCTAGAGTCATGATTTGTGAACTCTGATATCTATAGGACATAAAGTATTTATACTTAAGAACAACATGCTGCTATTATAAACTTAAGCAAACATGTTTTCCATGTCAAGAGGCCATTATTCCATGGTCAGGTGGAGCAACAATCAGTGGTTATCAGAGAGGGCTGGATATTTACAGTGGGGCTTATCAGCTACATGCTTTCATGCCCAAATAACCTCTCAGGCTTGCTGGTAGGGCTGCCTTTTTCACTGGGTTAGATTGATCATTGCCCTCTGTCCATTGTTGTTTAGTTTGTGCTATACATTTGAGCAACAATCTGGAATAATGGGGCTTAATGCATGTGAGTTCACTTTCCGCCATAACTGGATTTTTGCTAAGAAGAGATTTCCTTTTAATATAAAATAAAATTAACGCGGTCAGTGTTGTCCCTGAATAGCCTATGGGAACTACACAGGCTAATCTGGGACGATACTTTATGCACATGCATTAAACCCTGTTTTCCCAGAGCAAGGCTCATTTAAAGGATTTTTAGTGTTTCTGTGCTTACTTGGATTGCTATTTCACTTTGTGTTTTTGATCAGCGACAGTGGTGAAGAAAGATGTTCTACTTTAAACCTTTTGTGTATTAATTTTATTTCAACATTTGGTTTAGATATTCTTATATTTTTTCAGTTGCTAAAATCTAACATTTGGAATGATTTAATACCTGGGAGTGGCATATTTTTGATAATAAAATATGACAACTAATTTGATATCCTTTCGTTTGTACACCTATATCCCATTAATATGAGCTGACACTTTAATGGCATTTTTCGTTTAAAAGAAGTCTCTTCTAATTGAAAATCAAGTCTAGGTGGAAAGTGTCGTCCCTGATTAGCCTGCGAAGACTGCAAGGGATTATCTGGGACAACACTTTAACAACATGCATTAAGCCCTGTATTCCCAGAGCAGGGTTCATATAGTTATTGAATAATTTAGATTTACCTGGTAGTTTGAGCAAAATCATTGTGACATTTAGCATTTGAGGCTTTAATAAATAAATGCTATAGGATCTTATGTAATGTTTTCAAGTGGCACTTTTGACCCATGTTGTGAATTGAATAAATTATACTTAACTGCACACTACTGTGGTTTGACCTCAATATTGTAAAGAACTATTAACTTTTCATTTGAGTGTTGTATAAATGCAGTAAAAATGTTGAATAATTTATGAGGTTTTGTGGTTAAGGCAATTGTCATTTCCACCATGTTTTGTACATGGTATAGAAGGTATTTGGAAGAATAATTTTGTTTCTTTCTTGTTTTTGCAGAAAATATAAAGTTTCACTTTTGGTATAACTTGTGCAAACTTTAAAAAAAAATAACTACTAAATTACATAGTGAATCTTTAAACTGTGTTGTAATCAGTGTCAATGTTTGTCCAGTTGATATATGCAATAAGTCTTTATATTTTAAATTGTCTGCTGATTTTTTTTTAGATTTAAATAAACTTATTAAATATTTCGAATTTTCATTTGATTTAATTGATCTTGTGTTTGTTTTTCTGTCTGAAATATGATGATAAAAAAACACATTCAAATTTTTTGAGGGTAGTAATGAACTTAAATAAAAAAAATCAGGAATGTGATACACATTTCCTTACAGTTTTGAATTTCCTTCTATTTATCATAATGAACTAATTCAAAGATGGCTGCAATATGAGCTATTTATTATATTATATTATTATATATTATGATATATATGTATGAAAGTCGATCCATTGGTGAGTAGAGACCTTTTTCTTCATATAAATTTGATCAAATGACTTAATAATGTTTTTTTGGCATAAAACCCTTCTCAAAAAAGTGATCAAAGAATCAAAAATCAGATTTAAACCCGTTTTTAAACAGAGTTAAACCCTGCAGTATTTTAACCATGCTAAAAGCGGGTTTTTGAACATAAAACATTTAGCTGACCAACATGGTGTTTCAGCTTACCAGCTTTGGTTTTTCTAAGTTAAATCTTGGTTAAACTCGCTTCAAGCCAATCCATCTGAAGTGGTTTGAAAGTTAGTCTACTATTCTACAAGTTTGTTTGTTGTTTTTTTTTGTCTTTTTAGCTCGGCTGTTTTCGAAGAAAACCCGAGCTATTGTCATAGCCCTCTCGTCTTCCGCATCTTTGTTGTCGTGGTCGTCATCCGAAAACTTTAACATTGGCCATAACTTTTGCAATATTGAAGATAGCAACTTGATATTTGGCATGCATGTGTATCTCATGGAGCTGCACATTTTGAGTGCTGAAAGGTCAAGGTCATCCTTCAAGGTCAAAGGTCAAGGGTCAATTTTTTATTATTGTTTTTATTTTTATTCAAAACTGCACCCACAGCCAAGCGTTGGCATCCGCTCGACGGTGCTCTTGTTTTAAACATACTTTTTTATTAAAAGTGGGTAAAAAGTGTGTTTTTGTGAGATTAAAGCATAACTATCATGATTTTTATGTGAATGAAAAGTGAGTTATTTCTTAGTTTTCTGGCTTTTCAAAAAGTTGGTATACAACTAGGTAAAGGTCTGTAGAGTTATGGCCCTTGAACGATTGAAAGTTGGCCTTTTTGGAGCTGTTGCATCTATCTACATCCAATGGCTTCTTTCTCATCTTTACGAAACTTGATGAACAAGTTTGAGTTTTAAATGTATTTGCCTGTTTTGAAGATCGACCAGACGACCCCAGAAAAAACTGAGATATGGCCTTTGATTTGAATTGAATATTTTGGTATTTTCCGATCCCTGATTCCCAAAAGTTTTTTCATAAAAATGGATAATTTGTCTCCAGATTGCTTTTTACATAGTGAAGGCAGTTCTGTTTTACACACAACTGACTGTATAAATTAAACATATATAATGTATGTAAGATTAAAAGATTATATGATTAAGTCTCATGTATTCAGTTTCAAGTGCATTATTTCTGTCCTGTGAATATGAATCACATAATAATTATACATGCTCAGATTACTATTGATAATCAGGGACATTACAGCCTTAACCAGAATCCTTTACACCCAGTTGGCCCAACATCAACGTTAATTTATGGATACGTGAAAAGCATCGCCTAGTTGGGCTTTTGTCTCACACCGCTGTATATTTGAGTTAATTTGCAAAACTGTATTTACGCAATGGTAAAAGCTGAACTTTTGATGTTCTTCAACAAGTGTGTATAGAAGTATTTGAAGCAATTGTATGAAGTACTTAAGATGTCATTGAAAGGAGAAGATTTGTATTGAGACGGCTTACAACATCATTATAAGTTGTGAACGATTTCCACTGTTGGTATTGTGCGACGCTGCTTTCAGATTGTTGGATCTCTTCAAACTGTGAATTGATGCTTCCGGTTTTAAGCGGGCTTTGGTGCACGGATTATAAATGTGGAGCGTTAGTTAATTTGGGGGCCAATAAAGGGACTTTGGTGGCCTAAAGATGTGTTTTGGTATAGCAGAGACAGTAAACTATTATTATGTGTTTTTTTTTTGCCATCATAAAAATAGTATTTTTGTAAATAAAGTTGTATATTCTTAAATTTCTCTCAGTGTTGCTTGGTTAAACCTTTAAAAATGTTGTATTCAAAATAATATTACAGTATATGATAATGAGGTTAGTACAGCTTACTGCACAATTATTTCCTTGCCATCTAAGATGCAGCTGGGACATAAATGTGATGCATGTGGCATGTCGCTGATTGAGATGGATTATGCACAGTAAAAAACAACAACTGAACCATGTACCATTTTGATTAATGATCTTTTACGTTCTTGCATCATATTTTTGAAACATTTTTAAGGAATGTAAATGGGAAACTTTCATGGCTCAGCCTCTGATGTGGCCTAATGTGGTTTATGCGAATTGCAATAAACAGACTATAAATGACCTGTAATTAAGCCGCACTCTGGGAAAATGGGCTTAATGCAATGAGTAGTGTTGTCCCGGATTAGCCTGTGCAGTCAGTCTGTACAGGCTAATCAGGGAGGACACTTTCCGCCAAGACTGGATTTTGGTTTAAAAGAGACTTTCTTTAATTAAACAAAAATGCCATAAAAGCTGAAAGTATCGTCCCTCAGGTTAGCCTGTGCAGACTTCATAGGCTAATCTGGGACAATACTTTGCACACATGCATTCAGCTCAGTTTTCAATGAGCAAGGCTCAATTATTAGGGATTTAAAACAAAAGTAATTAACCCTTTGAGCGCTGGAACCGGATTTTGAAGGTCTTTNAAAAAAAACATAATATTAATAGCTGGATATTGCAGTTATGCTTCAATGATACCAGGTTAGGTTCGGATGGGCCTCCTCAGCTGCAACATAAAGGCGTTTGTATACTAGCTTGTGGACTGGAGCTTGTGCATGACATATATCGCACCGGTTACATATGAGTCGTGCTCTGAGAAAACGGAACTAAATGCATGTGCGTAAAGTGTCGTCCCGGATTAGCCTGTACAGTTCGCAAAGGCTAATCAGCGACGAAACTCTCCGCGTTTACGATATTTTTCGTTTAAAGAAAGTCTCTTAACAGCAAAATCCAGTTTAAGCGGAAAGTGTCGTCCCTGATTAGCCGGTGCGGACTGCACAGGCTAAGACGACACTTTACGCATATGAATTCAACCCAGTTTTTTTCAGAGCGCGATTCATATTGACAAAGTTATACAGTGCTCTGAGAAGACTAACTGATTCGAACATTTAAACAGAACTATCTACAACACAAATGCTATTGTAGTTGTTTGTTTTCGTTTTTGTTTCAATTTCTAAACATGTTATTGTAAATGGAATCATATCCATTGTATATTGTCGGAAAAAAATCGAGTTTGATCCACATTGAGCATATAAATCGTCCAAGATTCAGCGATTGGCGCATTATATTAAACGGACAATGATATTAACAACAGCCCATTCAATGGTTGAAAATAACTGAATATGATATATTATGCGAGGTCTTTCACAATATGATCAACTAATGCGCCAAACGACATGTCAATAAGTGGGTTGCGGAGTATTTAGGCGCGATCCTGTTGCTTCCAGTGCAAGATTTGAAGCATTAAGAACAGTGTCGTCGTTTTAACGTGTCACACTTGCAAACAAGTGGTTAGGATATATGTTGTATCATGCATGTCAAATTTGGACCATTTAATGTATACCCGTATACGTAAAATGCAACGTGTATTGATATTTATGCGTGAGTTATCTAGATAACTGAGCGAGCAAAGCAAGCGAAAATGCATATGTATCCTGATTTTAACAGTTCATAATTTATATTCCTAAGCTTGTAACGTACGTATTCGCTAGTGTTGTTATCACTAAAATGTCAGACATTTTGTTATAACGCAAATACAATGGAATATAATAGCAATTATTTTCGAGTATAGGGTCATTGATATGAAATGCAAATCATAGTGCACATTAGATTAAACGTTCTACAAGAAATAATATTAATAGTAATATAGCTTAATCGGTAAAAGAAAATACATTTGATTTAAAAAAAAAACAACAGATGATACACTGTTGCAAAACTAATTCTGCTCTACTCGGTAATTTATTATATATACACATCTGTATAACCGTATGATCTGTAAACGGAGAAATACTTGTATAGACGCTACTGCTTTTTAACCACAGAAGTCTTGTCGCTATTTGTTTATCTTTTGGATACAAAGAGCAACATTAGACAACTCTGTAAATCAAAATGGCGATCAAAATACAGGAAGCATGCATTCACTTATATGTTCATTTCGGAGACATCGCTACATAAGATTAATTAAAAATGGTGACGGTTCCTAAGGATATGACTAAAGCTTTTGCTGAGTGTACTGTGTATGACGAAGAAAGCGAGAATAATGAGGCGAGCCTGCCAATTGCGTATAACGAAACTCGACATCTTGATAAGATAGAAGGTTCAAAAAAGGTCACGCAAACATGGAGAATGAAAGAAAGAGTATGTTTAATTACTAATTTCCTATATATTTTTATGCGTAAAACTCATGAGAATCAGAATAAGAATGGAATTTCCAGGCTGCTGAAACACAATAACAAATGGCAATTTCATTCGCTCAATGTTTTGGCAAGGATTTAATTTTTTGGTAAGGCCTAAGAAAAAAACATGTTTGTTTCAGGTTACCCGACCTACCGTGTCAGTCTTCCCCGGAATGCAAATTTTTTATTTAACAAAAAAAAAAAAAAAAAAAAAAAAAAACAAAAAAACTAAAACCAAACAAAAGTCGACCCACTTCATAACAGAATGTTACGATATTATAGGTCATTCCCATTATCAAT
>VMBQ01000025.1:25186-74076 GCA_007657795.1 Dreissena rostriformis | reverse complement strand
TGTGACGCCCTTAGCCTGTACAAACCAATAGCAACATTCAAATTTATGTACACTGCTCACTTCCTCTGCGATGCGCTCAAACCCATTGCCATTTTATAAAAAAATGTACCAGAAAAAAGACTTGTGCTATTCTGAGGTTACCCTCCTTTTGACAGCCACTATTCAGACTCTTGAGCACCTGTCGGAGACTAGGTCAGGTCTCATGATGACAAAATTTCTGAAGGTCACACCCCAAACACCAGAGACTAATTAAGATGGCTAGTCCACTTTTGAATATGAAGGTCACACTATCACAGACAGTGTCATATATGATGATATGTGATATGTGCTTGTTGTCATAAAAAGAAATATAACATATCTATAGAATATATTATAATTTGATAACCAGTTTTCGCGCGCCGACAAACAAACAATGGTTGGCTCAAATTTTTTTTGTTCCAGCGCTAGCCCAGAAAAGGTGCATAAAGAGCTAGGAATATTGAATAGTATACAACGACTTAGTACCACATTCCCAATGTTCATCATTTGGTCAGTGTTCAAACAATCATGGGTGCATTAACTGACCCTTTTTTACCCTGAAATCATTCGACTGGTAAAAAAAAAACAACCTACCTACCCTCCTACATTTTTCTGGCCATGTTTCCTGCACCAAGACTATTTTTTTTTTGGCCTAACGTTAAAGATACAGCACGTTTGATTTGAAATTAATTTTATTTTAGAAGAAATATCAAATTATTCGCGATATAATTGTGTTAAAATATACCAAAGAAACTTGTAACCGAAATCAACAGAATTCAATGTTCTCTGCGCTACAAAGTTTGTATAAAAAAATCAATACACGCACGCTTTCCATGCATATACCTTGACCTTGTACATTGCCGCATAATTTTCGTGGTCTTTTTTCGGGAAATATACATGATGACTATTTTGGAAGCATTTGTAAACGTCGTGTTAACATTTAATATACAAATCGGAAGTGTGTTTCGGATTTAATACAAATTATTATTCTCATTTGGGAATTTAACGAAACATTTACACTCGTGTTATATTTGTTATGAATTAAATATTGATTTGTTAAAACGCTTTACGTGTCGAAAAAAAAGTTTGATAATTTTATGCATTAAAAGCACAATTTCCAAGAGGATAACACCCGTTGCTATCATCAGTCTCTTACGTAACTTGCCATGGTTTTATCGCGGAGAAGTACACTGTTCGGACCAATTAATGTGGAAGGTAAAACAAAGCCATAAAACTGCAATAAACCCCTGAAATTATCCATTGATAAGTGACATTGGGTTATTAGCCAATGTGCCGTGGCTGCCTGGTGCGCCATATGTAAACGGATGACTTAGATCCCAGTGATCGGGGGGTTGATTGTGAAGTTGGCTGAATATGTATATAGAAGCAGACTATAAACCGCACCTTTAACCTTTATTGGGTTATTAACGCATATCTGATGCACACTGTTGTCACCTAGGGGTGGGCCGTTAAACACGCATTGTGTAAACCATTACGGGTATTTTGATGAGTTTAATTGTGATTAGAGAATTAAAACAATGGTTTGACCGAAAGCTACAAAGTTAAATCGGTCTTCTCCATCTGATTGATTTCCGTGTAAAATACAGTTGTTAAATGAAAATAGCAATCAAATTACCAGTAATGATTGTCACTCGCGCATTTTTGCAATTCTGAATTTAAAAAAATGATATTCTGTTTTTCTTGTTTTTATGTTTGTCCATTAATAAGACGCTTTGGCAAATTAGTGGCAGGTAACTTTTGTCTGTAAAAAAGTCTCGTCTTATACCCCTCAAAATACGGTAGACAGTGTTGCGATAAAATGGTCTGACATTTAGCAACTTTTTAACTTCATATTGCATCAATGGCCGAGAAAAATTCAGATTTGATAACATTTGATATTGTTTTAAAGTCCTTTAAATATCAGATAATCAGATACCCTGTTTGTGGCATGCACCAAGTCATGACTTTTCTAAGTATTTTTAAAGTTAGTATTTGCTCCTCAGGAGCATTCATAATCAATTAAGTTTGGAGTCTTGAAGCTAGCAATGGCTGGTTTATACAGGTTAAAGGTTCCTATATCCAAATTTATTGAACCATTTCAAATGACTATTAAAGTAATCATTTCAGTCTAGAATCATATTTCTTTCTTTTCCACCAGTTAATATCAGATCCTACAAAAAAAAATAAAAAAAATCCCTACCTACCGACCCTCATTTTTTTGAGCCCGTAACCAGAAACACACATGTTATTTTTTTAGGCCTAGCCTAGATTCTAGTTCAACATAAACTGTTAAGCTGTCTTCAGAAATTATAAATTTGAAAAATTAGTTGCAAAGACTAAGTGAGGGTGTTTGTTGGACCTGAGCTTCCTTGTTTTTGACCCATGATTTTAACGAAAAGCATGAAATTGAAATGGTATATTCACCTTAATACTGGTTTGTGTGTATTTTCCGGACGAAATACTTTGAGACAGGTTTCATAAATGTGCGAAATCAATCGTCAAACTTTGCACTAAGCATCATGGGTTCTTTGGCCTTTTGCAATTGCAAACAAAGCGAATGTCACTGGAACGCATGTGCAAATAAAAAAAACTAAATGGGGTACATAATACATGGTCTTTTTCATTCAATTAAATTACAGAAGTATCTGTCAGGTTTTTTTTTAACAGTGCAATGAACAAAAAATGGTTTAGAAAATTTACTATATTTGTGAAAGAAGTCAAATAAATCTTTTACAGTATATATTAAAATAATAGCAATTTATCAAAAGATTAAATACTCAATAGAAAAAAGTTAGTAAGACATCAGCAAATTAAGGTTACAGGATGTTATAATAGACGTTACATAATAACTAAAACAAACCAATAGTATTCATGTTTTTATGCCCCCGAAGGTGGGCATATAGTGATCGCACTGTCCGTCTGTCTGAAATTCCATCACACTTTGCGTTTAGGTTTCGAAAAATGGTCTTAACTTTTGCAATATTGATCATAGCAACTTGATATTTGGCATGCATGTGTATCTCATGGCACTGCACATTTTGAGTGGTGAAAGGTCAAGGTCATCCTTCAAGGTCAAAGATAAAAAAAAAAGCGGCGAAGTAGGGGGCATTGTGTTTCTGACAAACACATCTCTTGTTGAATATATCCTGGCAGCTTATAAAAGGTTTCTGTCAGACTGTTTCAAAGTGTGTCTGCTTTAATATAAAGACAGCTTAAAGAGTAACTAACACTGTCTGGGTCCTGAATTGGGTTTTCATTGCGCATGCACAATTTTTGTTACAACAAAAAAATCATTAATTTACTTTAAATACCAATACAATTAACTTAAAAATGATAATGTAATTAATTTGCAGATGAAGACAGTCAGTGTGGCACTGGTTCTTTGCCTCAATGTTGGAGTTGATCCACCAGATGTAGTTAAAACCTCACCATGTGCTCGACTGGAGTGTTGGATAGGTAACGTATTGTATACTTCATAACAATAATATACTTAAATATTTGTCAGCAACACAGCATTTCGTGTACTTGTCTGTCAGCAACACAGCATGACATATCAATTAGATTAAACATGGAGAAAAAAAATTGATAAGCATTAGGCAATAAACACTGCTTGAATAATTATGCCCCCTTTTAAAAAAAAGGGATATATTGTTTTTTGCCTTTCTGCCTGTCTGTCATTCTGTCTGTCCAAAACTTTAAGAAATCTTAAGGTTTTGTCATGACTTTTGCAACATTGAAGATAGCAACTTCATATTTGGCATGCATGTGTATCTCATGGAGCCGCACATTTTGAGTGGTGAAAGGTCACGGTTATCCTTCAAGGTAAAAAAATAAATAAAAAAATGGCGCATTAGGGGGCATTGTGTTTCTGAAAAACACATCTCTTGTTTTTATATTAATATGTTTGCAGTTTAGTGGGTTCAGTCTCAAGCTCAAGAGAACAAGTTCCTAGTGTCTATACATTATATCCATTATTATTAAAATACACTTGTTGTTTGAGGTTGAGTGCCTTATTTCTATTTTTATTTTTTTATTGGACCATGTTCAAGTTTCAATATTAACAAAAAACAGGCCGTATCAGCAGAAAATAACCCCAAAATCAGAAAAATCAGCATTTTTAGCTCAGCTGTTTTCGAAGAAAACCCAAGGTATTGTCATAGCCCTCTCGTCTGCCGCGTCGTCTTCGTTGTCGTAGTCGTTGTCGTCGTCCGAAAACTTTAACATGGGTAATAACTTTTGCATTATTGAAGATAGCAACTTGATATTTGGCATGCATGTGTATCTCATGGAGCTGCACATTTTGAGTGGTGAAAGGTCAAAGTCAAGATCATCCTTAAAGGTCAATTTTTTATTTTTTTTTGGTTTTTCATGTGTATCTCATCGACTGCATATTTTGAGTGGTGAAAAAGTCAAGGTCAATGATGACCTTCAAGTCAAAGGTAAAAAAAAACAAAATCCAAGCACCCACAGCCGAGCGTTGGCATCCGCTCGACGGTGCTCTTGTTAATGAAAGGAATCCGCTCCTAAATGTGTAAACAAATATGGGGATTCCTCAGATATATTTAAGTCAATGTGTAAATTTTGCTGGCATTTGTGAACATCTTTTGAACTTGATTTATTCAGCTTATGCAGCTTGTCTCTGGTTCCTTATTCACACGCTAACAATGACCATCAATTCGAAAGTAGTTTATAAGATTATTTTTTTATTTGCAACAATTCTCTCTGATCTTTAATGAATATTCCAGAAGATATTGTTTGTTTGTAGTAGTTTATTAGGTTAGGTGTAATTAATGCTAGTGCTTTTATACTGCAATTTTAAGTACCACTTGCTATTAAAATGATAATGTCTAGGCCCATATTAACCTGTGGATAACTAGTGTAAATTTGAGCCTTGCTCTTGGAAAACATGGTTAAATGCATGTGCGTTAAGTGTCATCCCAGATTAGCTGTTCGCACAGGCTACTCAGGGACAACACTTCTTGCTTAAACTGTATTTTCACTAAGAATTGTGTTCTTTTGAACAAAAAAAAAACACTAAATGCAGAAAGTGTAAGTGTCGTCTCTGATTAGCCTGTGTGGTTTGCGCATGCTAATCTGGGACGACACTTTGTGCACATGCATTAAACCCAGTTTTCTCAGAGCGAGGTCATTTATATTAGCCTTCCTGTTGATGACAAGTCTATTATGTAGATCCACTGGCCCAAAGTCCCCAGAAGGCCTTGGAGGCTATCGGGGGCAACCTGCAGAAGCAGTACGAGCGCTGGCAGCCCCGCGCCCGGTACAAGCAGACCCTCGACCCTACAGTGGAGGAGGTGAAGAAGCTGTGTACATCCCTCCGCAGAAATGCCAAGGTGACATAGCATTGACTTTATGATGAGATTAGACTGACAGGTCACAATAAGCTTACTGGTAAGACTGTGGCTAGCTCAGTTGGTAGAGTGCTTGACTACAAATCCGAGGATTGCGTTTTGATTCCTGGCCTGGCCAGTGGCCATATAACTTGTGTGGTGATTGGTCATGATATTATTTCTTCTGCCATTCTGCCCCTACCTCTGATACAAGTAGGGCAGTTTTCATTTACTGGCAGATTCCAGAAGTGCATTTAGTACTCGTAAACTGGCTGGAAAGTGTGAGTAGGTTAACTGACTTCATTCTAGGTGTGCCTTATTATAAATCCCAATTGCATGGCATATGATCATCACTTGCATACAGCTTCATTTGCCATCAAGTTTAATCACTGAATAATTGTAAATAAGTAAATAAATTGTTTATTTGAGTATGATCATTCTTGTGCAAGTCCTTACCAGTTATTCAAAAACGTATTGAGTATTTTGAGGAAAACATTAGCAATGATTATTATTATTTATTTTTTGTGGCCTTGAGATTTATCTTTAAATTACATATCCAGAGTAGCTGTACAGTCCAGAGTAGCTGTTCAGTGGTGGGATTAGGTTAATGGCATAGTGAAACCAATGGCTTCTTTCAGCTTGTGATTATAAGAAGATGATAAAAGTGTATATTGTTCTTACTTCTTGAGTGATAACTTAGTTTTAATCATGCCTTCTATACACCTAACCATACATTTCAGTTTAAATCATTCCAGCTATACACATAGTATCATAGCCATACATTTTTCTACTTTCAGGATGAGCGTGTTTTGTTTCACTATAATGGCCATGGCGTTCCCAAGCCAACAAGCAATGGTGAAATATGGGTGTTCAATAAGGTAAGCTATGGATTTGATGTCCTATATTTTCATTAAAATGTATTTACATACATTCCAACAAGTAATGGTAGTTAGTGTTTTTACCCAGGCATTTTTTGCGCCACGCTGCGCTGTGTTGCTGTTTGGAAGCGCAGCATTGCCCTGTTCAAAAGCAAAAGCCACCATGGGCCCATATGGATAACGATCCTAATTGCCTCTAAAACAAATTGTTAGCCTAGTTGTCAGCAAAAACATTGACGACAATCATTGTGTATGTGTTGTTCCGACCTTGCTTGATTTACTCCATAGTGTACACATATGCCCTCCTTAGTAAAGCACTAGTAGACATGCAATAGTAATTTACTCTCTGTTGGAATGAGCTTGTTGAAAGGAGGGATGTAGAAAACTAATTAATATTGCCTATAGCTCGGATTGGACTATTTATTTGGTTGCAGTTGTGATGTTACATGTTTCTTTAAAGTTCTCAATTGATTAAATACCAGTATCAAAAAAAAATATGTATTGTGCAACCATATTTGGTTCCAACTTGTAATATTTACTTTATACGTGAACACTTAACTAATAATGCCATTATGGCAGGTTTGTGTAACAGGTTGGTATGGCAGTATGTGCTGTGGTGACTTACTCTGCTCCACAATTAAGATTCCTTAAAGAACAAAACATATCAGAACAAAGTTTGGTGGTAACCACTGAAATAAGCATTAAAAAAAACTTGTAACTTTCCTGAGTTTGTCACAATTTGGTAACAATTGCGATTTACAGTGGAACCCCTGTCATTTTCTAATGGTTGATTTGTCACATTTAAACATTGTACTGTTGTTGTTTTTTCAGAGTTATACCCAGTACATACCTCTATCAATATATGATCTGCAGACGTGGATGGGCACCCCGTCTATATACGTGTATGACTGTTCACATGCCGGCGTCATTGTGGACTGCTTCAAGTCCTTCCTGCTGCAGAGGGAGACAGAATCAGCCGTATGTTCACAGTCTGCTGAAATTTCCTACAGTTTGTTAATGTTATCTTGCACTACCTTGTCAGTGTTTTGCAATTTTTATGAAGAATAAATGTGGAAGTGCAATAAAATGAAAAGCTGTGGTACTTATTTAAAAAATGAACCATTGTAAAAAAAAGCTGGAGAAAATATTGTTAAAAATAAGAAATTTGATATTCAGATAAAAAAAATATCACATTAATACTGCAACTGTTCAGATTTACTGAAAAATATTTCTAATATAATTATGATTGTTACCACCCAAATACCGGCGGGCTAGCTCATTTGGTATGGAGGTGGACTACAAATCCGAGGATTGCGGACTTGATACCCGGCCCAGCCACATAACATGTGTGGGGATTGTTAATGAAATCCATTCTATGGTCATTCTCTTCCTATGTCTGATTCAAATAGGGCAGTTGTCAGTAACTGGCACATGTATGTGCACTTAGTACTGGTAGACCAGCTTACCCAGGTTATCTGACCCCCCTGATATGACTGTTGAAAATTGCAAAGCCCCCAAAAAACAAACCAGCAGTTCACAACTTGAGTATATTTTGTGCAGGTTGTGAATGGCAAGTCTCACACCTCGGCCACTACAGTGTGCTACAACAAGCAGTGTATCCAGCTTGCCGCCTGCGGGCCTACAGAGTTACTGCCCATGAACCCCGACCTGCCGGCCGACCTCTTCACATCCTGTCTCACCACGCCCATCAAAATAGCCCTCATGTGGTAAACTAGCTTCGTGCATTTTTGTGTTGTTTTCGATAAATAGCAACATGGTGGCACACTGAAAACAAAGTTGTTTTAACAAAATAAGCCAATTTTCATGTGTTGCTCAACATTTGTCATAGAAAAGGTCAAGCTATTCCACTCAATTCTGAGTTGGTTCTGATAATTTTACTAAATGAGCTGCATTGTTTGACAACTGGGCTGAAATCATGTGTGTAAAATTTCATCCCAGATTACTGTGAAACCATTTATTTTCGTCAGCACGAAATTTCGTCATTTTAAAAAAAATGACTATTTCGTCAGCACTTAAATTCGTCAATTTCTGATTTTGAAAAAAAAAAATAAAAAAAAATAAGTCGGTCATTTTTCGATTTGTTTGTATACTTATTCGCTCTAAATCGCGGTCGCGATAAATCGTTGTGTGGAGAGGGAGTCACTTGCAGGAGTTGGGCCCTGTTTATCACATGCCAATTAACTAGTCTTTTGTTATCAGGTGATGTTAACTGGTCCTTATTATTGTATGCCAACTAGTTCATTATTATGCTTAGCAGATTAGTTGGACTGAATAACCGTTAGCGACTACCGGTAATGCTGCTACTATGTATGTGCTATCGATCTTTTGAATCAATGACAGCTTTGACAAGTTTAACGAGGCAAGTTTCATATCATTGTTATTTGTGGACAATATGCATTTAAATATTGTCTGCTAAAATGCAATTGAAAACGTAACAGTCAAAGAGAAATTAAATAAGTAATCCAGACGATTTAGTTACATGTAAACCAGGGTAACTGTTAACAGAAATTCACTTTCATTTTCGCCCGCTTTTCTGAAAGTCCCCGGGAAGCACGTTTTTTTTGCATGACTGCGTATGACGCAATAAATCGTTGCTTTGTATATCTAAATTTAAAATCACTCATCAATAAATGGCCAGATTTTTTGAAAATTGATGTTATTATATTGGATTATCGGATATATTTGCGCATAAGAAAAGCGGTATGCATACAGTTATCGATACACATTTTCTTCTTTCAATTTCGTTCATTGTCTTTTATCTGTCGCGTGTTGGCTTCATCTTCACACCCCTGAAAAACTATAAAATACACACAATGGGTAATAAAGTTGTTAACAATTAGCGCTAATCATAACTATCCTAGCTAAACGAAGTCAGCGCATTCGATACAGCTTTACTGCATTCTCGTTTTACAGGAAATGTCACTTGTCAGTTCAATACACTGTATAATGTACATCCCTTTGTGTCAAAACCGGATAAATCTTGATTGAGAAACAGACGCAGTATGTATGCGTGGATTACGTTGGATTTTAATGTCTCATGTCAACGGAAATTCAGTCTTAAATGTGTTTTAACATTGGACATAATTATTCATTAGGAACTTAAATTCGTCAATCGGCATACTGACGAAATAGACGATAATTAATGTTTGACGAATAATAATGGTTTCACAGTATATAAGTCAATATAAATCATGTTACCCCTAAGGTCTTTAAGTTTTAACTTAAAAAAAAAATCTAATAAAAGCTCTAGAAAATGGCACGATTTGAGCAACTTTGAAATATCACCAAATCTTGCTGTTTTAACGGTATGTGAAGGTGGCATTATAGTTTTTTTTCTCACCATTTTGGGAATGGGGCCGGGTCCTTTTCGATTGNCTTTTGTTTGTTTACGCGATAAACTCCACAGTTTTCATCCGATTCTTTTTAAACTTGTTCAGTGTCTTTATATTAATGAGGACTCGAACCCTATTGAAAATGGGTTACATTAGACCGTCCGTCCGTGCGTGTGTAGACTTTTTCTTGTTTACGCCATAAACTCCACAGTTTTTATCCGATTCTTTTAAAACTTGTACAGTGTCTTTATATTCATGAGGACTCGAACCCTATTGAAAATGGGTTACATTAGACCGTCCGTCCGTCCGTGCGTGCGTTAGACTTTTTCTTCTTTGCGCGATAAACTCCACAGTTTTCATCCGATTCTTTTCAAACTTGTTCAGTGTCTTTATATTAATAAGGACTCAAACCCTATTGAAAATGGGTTACATCAGAGTAAAAAGTCCAGAATTATCGCCCCTTGAATTTGTATTGGTCCGAGGCATTTAAGTAGGTTGTTTAATTGGTTGCAATTATAAATTTAAAATTAAATAAAATATAAGCCATCTGATAATTCATTTGGCAAGGATGAAAGGATTTGTGTTTTCAGTATTCCCTTGCATGATGACTTTCCATTCCATTGACATTCCAGCCAGTAGAGCGATTCAGGCCCTCATGGGTCTCTTGTCTAATGGTTGATTTGTCACATTTAAACATTGTACTGTTGTTGTTTTTTCAGAGTTATACCCAGTACATACCTCTATCAATATATGATCTGCAGACGTGGATGGGCACCCCGTCTATATACGTGTATGACTGTTCACATGCCGGCGTCATTGTGGACTGCTTCAAGTCCTTCCTGCTGCAGAGGGAGACAGAATCAGCCGTATGTTCACAGTCTGCTGAAATTTCCTACAGTTTGTTAATGTTATCTTGCACTACCTTGTCAGTGTTTTGCAATTTTTATGAAGAATAAATGTGGAAAGGCAATAAAATGAAAAGTTGTGGTACTTATTTAAAAAATGAACCATTGTAAAAAAAAAAGCTGGAGAAAATATTGTTAAAAATAAGAAATTTGATAAGCAGATAAATTTTTTTATCACATTAATACTGCAACTGTTCAGATGTACTGAAAAATATTTCTAATATAATTATGATTGTTACCACCCAAATTCTGGCGGGCTAGCTCATTTGGTATGGAGGCGGACTACAAATCCGAGGATTGCGGACTTGATACCCGGCCCAGCCACATAACATGTGTGGGGATTGTTAATGAAATCCATTCTATGGTCATTCTCTTCCTATGTCTGATTCAAATTGGGCAGTTGTCAGTAACTGGCACATGTATGTGCACTTAGTACTGGTAGACCAGCTTACCCAGGTTATCTGACCCCCCTGATATGACTGTTGAAAATTGCAAAGCCCCCAAAAAACAAACAAGCAGTTTACAACTTGAGTATATTTGGTGCAGGTTGTGAATGGCAAGTCTCACACCTCGGCCACTACAGTGTGCTACAACAAGCAGTGTATCCAGCTTGCCGCCTGCGGGCCTACAGAGTTACTGCCCATGAACCCCGACCTGCCGGCCGACCTCTTCACATCCTGTCTCACCACGCCCATCAAAATAGCCCTCATGTGGTAAACTAGCTTCGTGCATTTTTGTGTTGTTTTCGATAAATAGCAACTTGGTGTCACACTGAAAACAAGGTTGTTTTTATCAAAATAAGCCAATTTTCATGTGTTGCTCAACATTTGTCACAGAAAAGGGCAAGCTATTCCACTCAATTCTCAGTTGGTTCTGATAATTTTACTAAATGAGCTGCATTGTTTGACAACTGGGCTGAAATCATGTGTGTAAAGTGTCATCCCAGATTAACCTGTGCAGTGTGCAAAGGGTAATCAGGGATGACACTTTCAGCTTTTATGGAATTTTTGTTAAAGGAAATATATATATAAGGTAATATTTCAGGTATGTTCTTACTTGATATTTCAGGTATGTTCTACAGAATACTAGCAAGCTGGTTCCAGGTCTCACACAGGATATGGTGGACAAGTATGTAGTTAATAGTATGCATTTTTGGTGTGTGTGAGTCTTAAAAAAAGATGGTCATTGGGTAAAAATAACACTTATTGTATAGTATTTGTGCTTTGGTGTATCTATAAATCCTGAACGATAATTTTAAATGGAACAAGAAAATGTTCTTGGTAATTAAAATAACACTCAACTATAATACAGTGACCCCGCGTTAATCCGGACACGTCCGTTCTGGCAGAAATTTCTGGATTAACGAATCTTCCGGATTATCGAACCAGTGCTGTTTTAAGAGTTAATATTAACCTTATGACATAAACCTAATGTTTATGTACATTTACATTCTTATTTCGCAACAAGAATGATATTTTCTTGCTACGCAGATATTTATTTAATTTAAAAAATCAAATTTTAAACAATGTAAATACAAAAACGCGTAACCGAATTTTAGTACATGTACACATATGACGTAAAGCTTTGTGAATGTTCCATGAGGACTGCATGAATCTCGTGTGATACTGCCGCAGTGAAAAGACGTTGCCATGGGTGNAAAATAGCCCTCATGTGGTAAACTAGCTTCGTGCATTTTTGTGTGGTTTTCGATAAATAGCAACATGGTGGCACACTGAAAACAAAGTTGTTTTAACAAAATAAGCCAATTTTCATGTGTTGCTCAACATTTGTCATAGAAAAGGTCAAGCTATTCCACTCAATTCTGAGTTGGTTCTGATAATTTTACTAAATGAGCTGCATTGTTTGACAACTGGGCTGAAATCATGTGTGTAAAATTTCATCCCAGATTACTGTGAAACCATTTATTTTCGTCAGCACGAAATTTCGTCATTTTAAAAAAAATGACTATTTCGTCAGCACTTAAATTCGTCAATTTCTGATTTTGAAAAAAAAAAATAAAAAAAAATAAGTCGGTCATTTTTCGATTTGTTTGTATACTTATTCGCTCTAAATCGCGGTCGCGATAAATCGTTGTGTGGAGAGGGAGTCACTTGCAGGAGTTGGGCCCTGTTTATCACATGCCAATTAACTAGTCTTTTGTTATCAGGTGATGTTAACTGGTCCTTATTATTGTATGCCAACTAGTTCATTATTATGCTTAGCAGATTAGTTGGACTGAATAACCGTTAGCGACTACCGGTAATGCTGCTACTATGTATGTGCTATCGATCTTTTGAATCAATGACAGCTTTGACAAGTTTAACGAGGCAAGTTTCATATCATTGTTATTTGTGGACAATATGCATTTAAATATTGTCTGCTAAAATGCAATTGAAAACGTAACAGTCAAAGAGAAATTAAATAAGTAATCCAGACGATTTAGTTACATGTAAACCAGGGTAACTGTTAACAGAAATTCACTTTCATTTTCGCCCGCTTTTCTGAAAGTCCCCGGGAAGCACGTTTTTTTTGCATGACTGCGTATGACGCAATAAATCGTTGCTTTGTATATCTAAATTTAAAATCACTCATCAATAAATGGCCAGATTTTTTGAAAATTGATGTTGTTATTATATTGGATTATCGGATATATATGCGCGTAACAAAAGCGGTATGCATACAGTTATCGATACACATTTTCTTCTTTCAATTTCGTTTATTGTCTTTTATCTGTCGCGTGTTGGCTTCATCTTCACACCCCTGAAAAACTCAATACACACAATGGGTAATAAAGTTGTTAACAATTAGCGCTAATCATAACTATCCTAGCTAAACGAAGTCAGCGCATTCGATACAGCATTACTGCATTCGCGTTTTAAGGAAATGTCACTTGTCAGTTCAATACACTGTATAATGTGTACCCCTTTGTGTCAAAACCGGATAAATCTTGATTGAGAAACAGACGCAGTATGTATGCGTGGATTATGTTGGATTTTAATGTCTCATGTCAACGGAAATTCAGTCTTAATTGTGTTGCAACATTGGACAAAATTATTCGTTAGGAACTTAAATTCGTCAATCGGCCTACTGGCGAAATAGACGAAAATTAATGTTTGACGAATAATAATTGTTTCACAGTAACCTGCAAAGGGTAATCAGGGACGACACTTTCAGCTTTTATGGAATTTTTGTTAAAGGAAATCTCTTCTAAGGGAAGTTTCAGTCTAGGTGGAAAGTGTTGTCCCTGAGCCTGTGTGGACTGCACAGGCATATCTGGTAGGACACTTTACGCGCATGCATTAAGTCCAGTTTTTCCAGAACGAGGCTTTAATGAAAGATGTTAAGTGTTTGAACTTGATATTTCAGGTATGTTCTTACTTGATATTTCAGGTATGTTCTTACTTGATATTTCAGGTATGTTCTACAGAATACTAGCAAGCTGGTTCCAGGTCTCACACAGGATATGGTGGACAAGTATGTAGCTAATAGTATGCATTTTTGGTTTGTGTGAGTCTTAAAAAAAGATGGTCATTGGGTAAAAATGACACTTATTGTATAGTATTTGTGCTTTGGTGTATCTATAAATTCTTGGTAATTAAAATAGCACTCAACTATAATACAGTGACCCCGCGTTTATCCGTACACGTCCGTTCCAGCAGAAATTTCTGGATTAAGAAATCTTCCGGATTATCGAAACAGTGCCGTTTCAAGAGTTAACTATTAACCTTATGACATAAACCTTATGTTTATGTACATTTACATTCTTATTTCGCATTAAGAATGATATTTTCTTGCTACGCAGATATTTATTTATTTAAAAAAATAAAATGTTAAACATGTAAATACAAAAACGCGTAACCGAATTTTAGTACATGTACACACATGACATAAAGCTTTGTGAATGTTCCATGAGGACTGCGTGTATATCGTGTGATACTGCCGCAGTGAAAAGACGTTGCCATGGGTGGCACGCGAGCTGTAAGCTGGTGACGTCACAGAGTTACAAATCAAGGGTGTTGAAGGCAAATAAAAATAAAACATAAAACTTGTACTGGCAGATCTGCTTCTTCACGCTGACAGGGACTTCTACCCAACGACGCTTGCTTGCAGGCGTTGACATGACGTTTCTTGATTTGTAGCTTCAGCGAAGTATCGAATGGCGTGCGTAGTATGACAGTATAAGTTGGAATGATTTTTCAACGCAAAACATCATTTTTTATTTTGGTAAACATGCAAAACTGTGAAAGCAAACTGTTAAATTTTCTGAACTAGCATGTCATTTTAAATGATTAACAGTTTTGTGATGAAGGTCCGATTGTAATCAGCGTCTTAATTGGTCTAAATTGGTCGCGTGTTCAGCTCATTAAAGACATTAAAGAAAATCAAACATCTAACTAAGTGTGTCTTTTAAGATGCATTGTGTAATGCTGACATCAATTTAAATTTGAAGTCGGAGTCGAATCATGTTTAGTTACGCCTATTAGTTATCACGCCTAAACACAATAATATTTCACGCCTCTGTGATTGCGCTTTTGTTTCAACGATGGGTTGGCGATTAAGCCTAAAACAACAAAACTTCACGCCTCGGTGATTGCGCTTTTGATTATATGGCGGTTGGGCGATTAAGCCCCCATGTTGGGAAGCATCCGGATTAACGAGACATAATTACAGCTAAATACACAGATCGGTGTCGCAAAATCTATGTCCGGATCCGGAACACGAGATTCCGGACTTAACGGGGCAAAAATACTGCATAATAAATCCGTTCCCCTTAACTTTCGTCCGGATCGCAAGATTTCCGGACTATCGAGATCCGGATGAACGCGGGGTCACTGTATTACTGTTTACATGTAGAGAAGATTAAATATATTAATCTTTTCGTCAACAAATTTAGTTTTATTCGGTAAGTTCAAGTGTATTTCTTTGTATCTTTTATTATCCTATTTTATGACAGGATTTGTTGATATTTTAGAGTACCAGGTCAGCTGAATGACCGGCAAACAATGCTAGGAGAGTTGAACTGGATATTTACAGCAATCACAGACACCATAGCCTGGAACACTCTACCTAGAGGTCAGTGGTTTTGACACATGTTTAGATTTACTTGTTATGGATTGCATCAAGCAAATATTGTTAAATTGAATGCAGTTTAAAAGATTGCATTGTATTATTTTTGTCTTTGAGTTATGGATGTTTCTCTGTTTTCATTTTGTACATGACACGTTTATGTTAATGCATGTGGGTGTAGTTTGGTGAAGATATTTACATCTATTTTTTTACTGTTTAAATATCTTAACAAAGTACAGGATTTATCAATTAGTGAAATCCATGTCAACCGTTTAATGTATGTTACCCAATGTTTTTTATGCCCCAAGCATTTACAGATGAATGATACTTAAATGGATGATGTCTTTGAATACTTTTTATACATCCACCTCACCTGACTTCATTGTGTCGCGTTCTGAGAAAACTGGGCATAATGCATGTGCGTAAAGTGTCATCCCAGATTAGCCTGTGCACAGGCTAATCAGGGACGACACTTTCCGCTTTTATGACATTTTTTGTTTAAATAGAAGTCTCTTCTTAGCAAAAAATCCAAATTAGGCGAAAAGTTTCGTCCCTGATCAGCCTGTGGGGACTGCACAGGCTAATCTGGGACGACACTTTACCCACATGCATTATGCCCAGTTTTCTCAGAACACGACTCAATTTCGACCTTGCCATTGCCCTTTCTTGCACTTAAGACTAATCCAAATTCTTGGTTTCCTAACATCAATACTGCTTGCTAAAAAGCTTTGACAGTTGAATTGAAGAAGTCTTTAAACACTATTAGCACAGACATATCACCTAATGTGAATTTGACCTTGACATTGACCTGCATTTGAACAGAAGATCCTAATTCTTGGTTAACCCAAAATGATGTGTGTCGTTTAACATCAATATCACTTTTGACAAAGCTTTCATACTTGCATGGATGTTATCTATGAACATTTTCAACACACCCACATCACCTGACCTCATTATGACCTTGACATGGACCTAATTTTGGTCTTTTAGACTTATTCAAANAACAAAATCCAAGGGAAGTAATAAGCTTTAAAAGGATATGATTTCTATACCTGCCAAATGATAAATAGATATTGTATTTCAAATCAGCGCAGTAGGGGGCATTGTGTTTCTGACGAACACATCTCTTGTTTAGGCATATAAAATCAATATTATTCAGCACAGAGAAAATAGGCAAATCATTGTTCTATAATAGATAATTCTAATCTAAATCATCTACTTCCCGGATAAGCCTGTGCAGTTTGCTCAGGGTTAGATGGGTCGACACTTTCTGCCTAAACTGAATTTTCACTAAGAAGAGACTTCCTTTAAGCAAAAATACGATAAAAAAGGAAAGTGTTGTTCCTGATTAGCCTGTTCGGACTGCACATGCTAATCTGGGACGACTCTTTATGCACATGCATTAAGCCCATTTTCCCCAGATCGCGGCTCATTTCATTTTATACATCATAAATCTGATACATATTTTTTGGAATAATCCACTTGTGTAGTATGCTGAAAGTATTACTCAATCACTGTCCATAATTACCCACTTACTGAAGCATATGGTGAACATAAGTAGTAATTAAGTGTAGGCCACTCGAGTTATCAATTGCAAGTGTTGTGTTTGTTACTCCATAATGGAGAGCACTTAACTATTAGATCACTGACATATGATGCCTACATGGTTGTGTGGATGAGTCAGACATACATGTACTGATTGTACATCATTACCAGTAGTATAAACTGTCTGTGCCTCATCATAATGCATGAATTGTTATGTTTGAATTAACAGTCTAACGAGCCACACTAACTTTTATCAAGCACTTGATGGATATTCTTTATTATAAAATATAAACTTATGAATACATGACTGAGTGTAGTTGGACAGACGCAAAAAGCCTTACTATGAAAGTCACATTTAAAGTCACAATGATCCGACAATGTTCAAGTGTATATCAAGCACCTATGAGCACATATTAACGCTTTAGATTTGCACTGTTTCTGGTACATTGGTGTGTTTCCAGCTTTCATTTAGAATGTTACATTTATAAATTTCAGATTTGTTCCAAAGACTGTTCAGGCAGGATTTGTTGGTGGCAAGTCTGTTTCGTAACTTCCTGTTATCTGAGAGGATTATGAGGTCCTACAACTGCACCCCGATATCCTCCCCCAAACTGCCACCGACATACCAGCATCCCATGTGGTGTGTGTTGAACTGTGGATCTGTTTTATCACCGCTTAAAATGGATATTCATTAACAAGATACTCCCTTTAAACGAAAAATACCATAAACGCGGAAAGTGTCGCCCCTGATTAGCCTGTGCGGACTGCACAGGCTTATCTGGGACAAGACTTTACAGATATGCATTAAGTTCGTTTTTCCAGAGCCAAGCTCATTTCTGTTTATCCTTGTTTAAACATCTCTTAGTAATGATTTGTAATGACTTATGAACATTTTCATGAAAGTTTTTTTGACACTAGATATGCAATATGGAAGTATTAACCCTTTGCATGCTGGGAAATTTGTCGTCTGCTAAAATGTTGTCTGCTAAATTTCTAAAATTAGCATTTTCTTCGATTTTTTTAAAAAGAATACTATCAGAATAGCAAACAGTTTGGATCCTGATGAGACGCCACGTTCTGTGGCGTCTCATCTGGATCCAAACTGTTTGCAAAGACTTTAAAATCCGGTTCCAGCGCTCGAAGGGTTAATATCCAAATAGCAAGTCAGGTAAATGTGGAAAAAAGCGATCATATACCTGTATAACAATTGTTGTTTTTATACGAGTGTGTAAACAATTTTCATAAATATTCCTGTAATGTTCAAATTACCCCTTCTTTTTTATTCAGAAGCAAACAAGAATTTAAAATCATTATTTTTCATAGGAAATTAATTTTCATTGATTTCGTTGGTTGACTGATTCAGGAATTTAACACAAACACATCGGAAAATGACCAAACTCAAATTTCTCTTTTTTTCCCCCAAAAATCAGAAATACATGTTTTTGTGTGTCCACTTTTTCGAAAAACTATGAAGTTGCAAGCTGACAAATATAAATTATTTTACCATCACTGTGTATTTTGTAATAATAAGATTAACAGGTTTTAATCTGATATTCTGACATTACCTTTTTCCATACATTTGAGTCTTCCTGTGCTGCTATTCAGGGAAGCCTGGGACCTTGCCCTGGACCTTTGCCTGCGCCAGCTGCCCCGCCTCCTGGAGGAGGACTGCTTCCAGCACAGCCCGTTCTTCACGGAGCAGCTCACCGCGTTTGACGTGTGGCTCAAGTATGGCGCGGAGACTCGAGCCCCGCCCGAGCAGCTGCCCATTGTGCTGCAGGTGCTGCTGAGTCAGGTGCACAGGCTGCGCGCCCTGGAGCTGCTCAAGAGGTTCCTGGACCTGGGGCCTTGGGCTGTCAGCCTGGTAAGTGGACTTGACGAGATGTTACCCTCAGAAATGGTTCCTAAATAATGAGTTACCATAGATATTGAACTTAATAGGGTAGACATATTCATAGACATACACAAAGACGATCTCATTAAAAAAGATAATACTGATATGCACAGATTACTTGTACTTGAATTCAAGTGCTATGACAACTACATGCTGACCTCAATATTTCCACACATTTGAGCACATAAAACATTTAGATCAATTTGACAGTAGCATAGGATATCCTGTAAAAACTCAATCTTAAGTTTATCGGCTTTTAAGGGGGGAGAGGGCTAAATTGACATAAGTTTGTTTATTTCGTTCAAAATGTTTAAAAGTGGAAGTGAACATCTGCGTAAAAAGTCATGTTTGTTGTATGGCCCAATGAAGCCCAAAGGTATGCATCTACCTTAGGTTTAGATAGGCATATACTGTGTCAAAACTATATTTTGTGTGTCAGTAAACAAGTTAATCATTTAAATGCAAAATTTTGCAAGTTGATTATCCTCAGAAATTTATATTTTGTTTGATCAATCTGAGTTGAAATTGTTAATTACAATTTTCTTGTTATAATTAGTTAAGAACAGTGCCCTTTATGTGTACATATCATTACTCATAGTTCAATAGGAATACCCCTGTCTTGATTTTACCTCATATACAGTCATATCGCACAATTCACTGCATGACGTTGCGATGGTGCATCTGGGTATTTACTTCCAAACATTGCAAATATTTATGTTTATGAAATTGATGAACACAATTTCTCACCATTATTGGACAGAATTCCTTTTGAAAAAATCAAGTTGTTATGTTATTGTGCATTATGGAGTGACGTGTAATTTTTAGTTTTTAGATCATAATGCCACAAGGTCAAAGGTCCTGGCAATTTTAAAGAAATGCCCCAATTTGGATCTAAAGAATTATGGCATATATGAATATTAATATAAGTCAAGGCTATGATTTAAAACATGTTTGGACAATAATAATCTACTTATGACTGATGTATTTACGGTACCTTTGTAACTATTGTGATATTTTTCTGGAGCTTCACTGTTGTGTTCTCCAGGCGCTGTCTGTGGGGATATTTCCGTACGTACTGAAGTTACTGCAGAGCAATGCCAGGGAGCTGCGACCACTGTTAGTGTTCATCTGGGCAAAAATACTCTCTGTGGACAGTGTAAGCTTTTTGAAATATTTCTTAGATATTGTTGTTTCAAACATTTGAGGCGCGCTCTGGGAAAACTGGGCTAAATGCAAGTATGTAAAGTGTTGTCCCAGATTAGCCTGTGAATAAAATCATGTTTCATACTTTCATCAAATCATGGGGTCGTAACTGACCACACACAGGAGATCAAATTATGTATATAGACAAATATAGCTAAATGACTAAAAAGCTTTTTCTCTAAATCCACAAGGCCAAAGATTGACTCTTTTGTATGTAAGATTGTTTTATGGTTCTCTACAGAAAAAGAAAAGCCCATGTTAAAACTGGTCACACCATGGGGTCAAATGTTTCATTGTAACAACTCCAGCAGGTCACTAGACGCAGTGTGGGGGTTAATTTGTCACTTCTGTGTCAGGTCTAGTATCATATATAATTTCTTTTGGTCTTGAATTTTATTTCAAAAAAGTGTTCATTGTGACCAATCATTATTTTATTCATATTGAACACCATAGTGAGCAACTTTCTTGTATGGTGTACTTGTGTTGCTTAAATGAGCCTTTTTCTGGAAAAACTGGGCTAAATGCATGTGCGTTAAGTGTCATCCCAGATTAGCCTGTGCAGTGCGCACAGGCTAATCAGGAATTACTCTTTCCGCCTAAACTGGATTTTCGCTTAGAAAAGACTTCCTTCAAACAAAAAATACAATGAAACAGTGATTTTTTTACCTGCGAGTCCCGCGTAAAAGACCTCTGGGGATGCAAAGTTTAAAATTATCTTGAGTCCAAAAAATGCATTGAAATTTCTTTAAAATAATATAGTTTAATATTTGGACTCATTCTTTCAGTTTGGGGACTCATAGATTTGCAAGTTATCGAGTCCCAGGACTAGGATGAGAAAATTTGTAAAAATATCACTGATGAAAGCGGAAAGTGTTATGCACTTTACGCACATGCAATAAGCCCAGCTTTCCCAGAACGAGGCTGCAATGTGTTGCTGTTGTGTGTTTCAGTCGTGTCAGGTGGACCTGGTGAAGGACAATGGACACAAATACTTCCTCAATGTGCTCGGAGATCAGTACATGCCAGTAGGTATCCTGTATGCGACGCTAAGTAGTGAAATATTGCAGTGAGATAAAGCCTTATATCAAGCACTGCCTTGCTTGCTTGCTGATACTTGCTTCAATAAAAAAAAAACACAACTTAAAAGGAAATAATATTAAGAGCATTTATTTTGTTCATGTTCAGTTTAATAATATCATCACTCTAAGGGACCCAGTTTAAACAGTTTCATTCACACAGTTGTTTAGGAAAATATTGTCTCCCTAACCAGGGATGATGAATAAAGAATGTTTTATGCCTGTGGTGGTCCGATATGGGTGTATCAGACTTGTTGATTGTGTGATGTTGTATTTCAAGAGCCAGCAGTGGGAGTGAAATACAATTAAACCCTTTGCATGCTGGGAAATTTGTCGTCTGCTAAAATGTTGTCTGCTAAATTTCTAAAATTAGCATTTTCTTCGATTTTTTTTCAAAGAATACTATCAGAATAGCAAACAATTTGAATCCTGATGAGACGCCACGTTCTGTGGCGTCTCATCTGGATCCAAACTGTTTGCAAAGGCCTTCAAAATCCGGTTCCAGCACTCAAAGGGTTAGACTCGTTCTGGGAAAACCGGGCTTTATTCATGTGCGTAAAGTGTCGTCCCAGATTAGCACAGGCTGATCAGGGATGCCACTTTCAGCTTTTATGGAATGTTTTCTTTAGAAGAAAAGTACTTCTGAACAAAAATCCACTTAAGGGAGAAAGTCTTGTCCCCTGATTAACCTGCGCAGACTGCACAGGCTAATCTGGGATGATACTTTTCCCACATGCATTTAGCCCTGTTTTCCCATACCGAGACTCAATTTCATACAATCAATGAGTGCGTTACAATCGATTGACACACCAGTGTCTTGTAATATTCCATTTATAATGTACCTTCTCACAATAAAAATCAACATAACAAATCACAAATACAACGATTTGTGTATAAATTCTGAACAGAAACATACAATTATGTTTTTAATTAAGCAAATATTTTCCTGCCATCATGACCTCATTATGATGTGTACATTTATGACATCATTAAAACATACAGTTTTTACAGCTGTTTAATTTTGAAATGAATTTCATACTGTGAGATTCTAAATTCTGACAATGGTGTACTATATTTCCTTCCAAAAATACACGTAAGTATTACAGTCAAATTATCTAAAGACATATAAAAGAACATGTTTCCAAATAAAAAACAAACACAAATACCTCATATGTATTTATGTGGGTACCAGAGTAAGGTGTGCCAAATAAACATTTCTTAGTTAAATGATGGATGCCTTAATGTTTTCAGTGTTTCAGTTCTGTTTAAATGTTTAAAAGTCCATGATGTAAATTCTGTTCATTCTTTTTTGAAAATTATGCTCTTATCTTTGTGACCAGATTGAGGGTATTGTGGAAACTTGGCATTATGATGAGTCTCGCTCTGTGAGCAGGGGGTTTAATGAATGTGCATAAAGTGTCATCCCAGACTAGCCTGTGCAGTCCGCACAGGCTAATCAGGGATGACACTTTCCGCCTAAACTGGATTTTTGATAAGATGAGGTTTTCTTTAAACGAAAAAAATATCATAGAAGCAAAAAGGATTGTCCCTGATAAGCCTGTGCTAATCGGGGATGACACTGTACGCACATGGTTTTAACCCCGTTTTCTCGGAACTAGGCTCGGATGTTATTATCTTGTTTTTACATTTCAGTCTGAGCAGAAGACCATGGCTGTGTTTGTGTTGGCCATGATGGTGAATGAATATCGACAGGGACAGGTACAAACACCATCATTGAATGATTCTTAACTCATTTATGAAGGTACATGTATTTGCTTTAGAATAATTTCAATTTTAACATAATATTGGGTTTACTTACTATTGCTAAAAACCGTAGAACATTATTTATAAGTCATAATAATAAATGCAGATGTGTTAATAAGGTAATAAACAATTATACATGTGAGCCTACGCTCTGGGAAAACCCGGCTTAGATCACTGTGTCCTGATAGTGTTCTGTTGCTATGACTACAGGAGGCAGCCCTGCAAGGCAATGTGATCTCTATCTGCCTGGAGCAGCTGTCAGACGCCAGCGCCCTGCTTCGTAAGTGGCTGGGGCTCTGCCTGGCCAAGGTGTGGACCAACTTTGACAGCGCCCGCTGGTGTGGAGTTCGTGACAGCGCCCATGAGAAGCTTTACAAGCTGCTGACGGATCCAGAGCCCGAGGTGGGTGTGCAAACCTGGCTTTATGCAATATCTGTGTCACACACTAAAAATGCACCGGGCTCTGGGAAAATGGGGCTTAATGCATGTCTGTAAAGTGTTATCCCAGATTAGCCTATGTAGTCTGCTTTTATGGAATTTTTCATTATAAAAAAAGTCTCTTCTAAACTAAAGCCAGTCTAGGCGAGCTATGCAGGCATATCTGTGACGACACATTATGCATGTGCTTTAAGCCTCGTTTCCCCAGAGAGAGGCACATATTATTTTCTGTATCCTCTCATACTCCGATGCTAAAATTAAACCTAAGCATATATAACGATAATGTCAGACTTAGCTAAAAGTTCCAAAGCCATTTATGTGCTGATGATCTATTTTGACATATGTATTACTAGCTTTAATAAATTGGCCATTTCTGACCATTTTTCCCAATCGCTTTTGTGTAAATAAATCTGATATGTTTGCAATTATTGTGTGTCAAAGGCTACATTAGGCATACATTTAAAAGCATATTTTCTACCTTCTGTAATGTGAATACTTTTGTTGAAATTATCATATTGCCTTGTATGTATAGCATTGTCTGTATGGTTGCCAGGTGCGTGCGGCTGCTGTGTACGCGCTGGGAATGTTCATCAGTAACGTGAGTGAGAAGAGTGACCACGCCACCAGTATTGACCTGGGGGTCGGCATGCGCCTGGTGCAGGTGGCCAGTGACGGGAGCCCACTTGTACGCAAGGTAACTCATCTCATTGCCATGAGTTTGTAGTCGAGTAACTCAAACATTCTAGTATAAATAACTTTATTTCAAATTATGTTTAAGCTTACCATAAAAGATTTACATATTTTTATCAGTTTAACGTTATAACCACCGTATCAAGGTCAATATTTCATATTGTATTTTCACAAACTCAGGTTCAATTTAAACATGATGGTAAATTAAATTGCTGTTTATTTTCTAGTTAAGTAAAAGCATACTGTAAAAGATTCAGATATATTTATCAGTTGTATTGACTTAAAACTGTTTCAGAATTTGATGTTGTCTTTTTCATAATTTCCCACAGGAGCTTGTTGTAGCCTACAGTGGTTTAGTGCAGCATTTTGAGGGCCACTTTGCCGCCGCAGCTGCTCAGCAAATGGACGACGAGAAACAAAGGGAGAGAACTGCTGCTGTTGTGACGGGAGAGACAGTGGGTGGGTGGAATCTGGTAGCCCCTGGTACCCCAGGTAGTCTGACCACACTTAACCTCATGTCACGCTACGTACTCTTATTTTTATATTTTAACGCCTCATTTTGCTAGAATGAGACTGCTTGTTTTTCATTCTACTCAAATTGTCAACAACATAACCTGGATTATTAGAAAAAATAAATTGCATCAATTTACATTCACATCTTGTTTATTATTACATGAAACCTAAAAGCAATACAAGTAATTTTTCCCAGTCATTTGTGTGCGTAGTTGTGGACATGACATCCTTGCTTGTTGATGTTAAAAATAACTGTTATGTATCAGAATTATTAAGCATACGTTGATAGTTTTTAACCTTGAACATATACCCCAACCAAAATCCCTACTTGTATGGTGTGTATGTGGAGGCCCCCTCGGCCTCATACATTTGTATTCTGCTTAGCCCATATAAACATTCTTCTTTAAAATATTGATACTTCTTTTTAATACTTCTGTTCTATTAGTCGTTAATAATAAATTGTAAAATCTTAATACAAGTTTTTCTTATTTTGTTTGTCCTGTAGGCTGTAAAATTTAATTGTGATTCTCTTGGTATGTTAATATCATGTATTTTTCAGATGCATATTATACATGTAGATAAAAAGTCAATTTTTTACTTGATAATAATGGTTACAATGATTGCATAATGATCAACAGTTTATTTTTTAATTTTCCAATAACTATTTTACTCTTGCTCTTGTCATCTCTGATTTCTGTTGTGAGTTTGTGGTGGAATATAATCGTGAAAGGAAGTTGACTGTGATTTGAAGTGTACTGTACCATGGTTTGTGTTACTTACTAAAGGAATCCTGCACGATAAGCCTATGGCTGGGGTTATGCTGTCATTTGTAACCCTTGGTCCTCATCATAGGCTGATAGGTAAACGGCTGGCCTTAATGAATTGCACCTGTTGCTGTTTAAAAACTGTGCACTTTGGTTTTCATTTGTGTTTTGCTGCATGTTCCACATTCCATGCTTAGACATTTTGATTATTTGTAGACAGCATGTTAGTAAGTGCATCCTACACACTGTTCTGTACACAACCCTCTTTTTTTATCCTGTTTATTTGATCTGAAATCAAAATTGTAGCCAATATATGAATTCCTTAAGGGAAAGAACCTGATTTTAATGACAACCAGTTGAGTGGTGTATACAATATGTTATATGTCTTCCCTACAGACTTGCACTTATCAAAACATCATGGAAGAGAAATATATTACAGTCAAATTAATGTTGGTTATAGCTCACATGAGCACGTAGTTATTGTGATCACGTTATGTCCGTCATTGTTCCCTGTGCGGTGTGTGTCATCAAAATTACAGCTCTAGAGGCCTCATTTTTCATCCAATCTTGACCAAACCATGCCGGCATGTTTATCTGGACAATATCTAGGCCAAGTTCAAATCTGGGTCATGCATGTCCAAAAACAAGGACACCAATCAAATCTTAAAAAAACCTTATTACCACTCTAGAGGCCACATTTAGGACTCAATCTTGATGAAACTTGGCCAAACTTTTTATTAAGACAATAGCTAGGCCGAGTTTGAATCTGGTCACTTGCTTCCAAAAACTAGGTCACTGGGTCAAATATGAGAAGAACCTTGTCACCACTCTAGAGGCCACATTTGTGACTCAGTCTTAATGAAACTTGGTTAGAATGTTTATCTTGACTAAATCTAGGCCGAGTTGAATCTGGTTCACCTATGGTCAAATATGAGAAGAACCTTGTTTCCACTCTCTAGGCCAAATTAATGACTCAACCTTTATTGCACTTGATCAGAATGTTTATCTTGACAATATGTTGGCCAATTTGGAATCTGGTTTACATGCATTCAAAAACTAGGTCAGCTGGTCAAATTTTAGAAAAACCTTGTTACCACTCTAGAAAAAACATTTATGACTCGATGGTGATAAAACTTAGTCATTTTCTCGACTGAGTTTGAATCTGGGTTACCTGCGTTCAAAAACTTGGACACCAATCAAATCTTAAAAAAACCTTATTACCACTCTAGAGGCCACATTTAGGACCTAATCTTGATGAAACTTTGTCAGAATGTTCATTTTGGCAATACCTAGGATGTATTTGAATATGGGTCACGTGCATAAAAACTAGGTTACCTGGTTAAACGTTAGAAAAACCTTGTTACCATTCTAGGGGCCACATGTGTGACTTAAGCTTGATGAAACTTGGTCAGATTGTTATGTTGGCAATATCAAGGCTAAGTTTGAATCTGGGTCAGATGCATCTTAAAAAAATGTTACCAGGTCAAATCTTTTGCCACATTTATGACTAAGTCTTGATGAAACTTGGTCAGTTTCTTTATCTTGACAATATGAAGGCCGTGTTTGAATGTGGGTCAAGTGCATCCAAAGTGAAGTAAAAAACTAGATCACCTGGTCAAGTCTTAATCATTTGGTGTCCGTGAACTCGGGTGAGCACTTAAGGGCCATCATGGCCCTCTTTTTGTACAAAAGTGACAGAATTATAAACAATTAAGCCAAACAAATAAAATTTCATAATTGATTTTAATAAATATATGTCTTTAGTTGCAAAATGTTATAATATTAGCTATACATGCTAGCAAACTATTTTTGCATAATGTGCGTGTTTTTCACCTATGTCAAAATTCTCTTGTAAAATTCATCTAGGATTAACATAATCATAAAGGGATTTTTTTTTAACTCTCAATATTAAAGTCATTTTGATAATCCAGTTGAAGCCCTGCATTTAGATCCTATTTCAGAATGCGTCAAGCATACAGTTTCGGCGAATGTTTTACCTTGTATTTGGGTGATGCATCTTTCAGAGGGAGTTCCAAGCAGTAGGGAAATTTCCAGCTTGAAGAAGTCTTCCTCCCGCGGAAGTTTTAAAAACATCCTCACATCCTGTAAGCATGTCCAAACACTGCACTACCCAGCATTTAACAGTGTTATGTATCATCAATATCGTATACAATCATATCATTCATATGCTCATATAGGTTCATGCTCTGATTCATTATATGCCATTATTTATTGTCATTCTGTGATTTTTGCCTTTTCATTATTTTGTTGATCTTCATGTGAATTTGTTTTGATATATATTTTGCGTAGCATTCATAACAAAGTGCTAAATATGCTACCAACATTGACAGGAATATTTTCTTAACATCAAATAATGTTTGTGTTTATAACTTTCTTATTGTGTTGCCTGAACCAACCACATATAAGGGCTTCTTTTGGTGGCTACATTGTCAGTGGCCCATTCGGTTTGTGCGTACAATAACTTGAGAAGCTTTTGTGCAATCAATATGCAACTTGAGAGAAGTGTAAGAGGGAACAGAAACTAAGGATGTGAATTCAGCACAATTGCTTTTACTATTCTTGAGGTATGCTTCGTCAGGCAACACATCCGACTCATGAATTTCTAATATTTTGCATGAATTGAATAAAACATGCTTTATTAACTTTCTTTGATTAATGAAGAACAAAACCTTATTTACTTACTTATTCAGTTCCATTCAAATGCGTCAACAATACAGCATTACACAATAGCGATACATCATGGTTGCCATGGTTTGAAACTTTCAGCCCCGAGTCAATCCAGTCTCACAGGGATCCCCCCTGCTCCCCCTCTACCACACATGTTCACCAGCTCCATGGAGACGACCTCTCACCTTGACCTGCCATTGCCAGGCAACCGCATTCCAAGGGCTGCCTCTAGCAACACCATCTCCTCCAATCTGATGCTGAACAGCGTCTATAAGAACGTGTGGAAGATACTGCTGCAACTGTCATGTGACCCTGACCCTGGCGTGAGCCGCATGGCAAAAACTCTGGTGGATCTTGTGAGAAATAAGGTGTGTTATCATACCAGAGGATTTCAGTCTTTGGAATTAGGAAAAAAACATTGCTTTATTAGTTGTCTCTGCCTGCATTTTTATATTTATACACATTTGACAATAAACAATTGTACTGTTACTACTGCTATCGAAGACATTGTCCAAATAAATTGCTGTATCGTACTTTTATAGTCCTGGGACACAATTGATTATGTAATGTGTTGCATATCACATTACATTATGTAAACTTAACATAGAACAGCAATAATTAGTTAATTAGCTCATTTATTTAAAAAAAAAAATGAGCTATTGGTATCACCTGAGCATCGGCGTCCGGTCCGGTTAAGTTTTGTGTTTAGGTCCACTTTTCTCATAAAGTATCAAAGCTATTGCATTCAAACTTGGTACACTTACTAACTATCATGAGGGTACTGGGCAGGCAAAGTTTGATAACTCTGGTGTGCATTTTCACAGAATTATGTGCCCTTTTTATACTTAAAAAAATGAAAATTTGGTTAAGTTTTGTGTTTAGGTCCATTTTATTCCCTAACTATTAAAGCTATTGCATTCAAACTTGGTACACTTACTTACTATCATGAGGGGACTGGGAAGGCAAAGTTAGATAACTCTGGCGTGCATTTTGACAGAATTATGACCCCTTTTATACTAAGAAAATTGAAAATTTGGTTAAGTTTTGTGTTTTGGTCCACTTTACTCCTAAAGTATCATAGCTATTGCTTTCAGACTTGGAACACTTGCTAACTATCATAAGGGGATTGTGCAGGCAAAGTTATGTAACTCTGACTGGCATTTTGACAGAATTATTGGCCTTTTTTTGACTTAGTAACTTTGAATATTAGGTAAATTTTGTGTTTAGATCCACTTTACTTCAAAAGTATCAAGGCTATTGCTTTCAAACTTCAAATACTTTCTTACTATTATGAGGTTACTGTACCTGGCAACTTGAATTTGACCTTGACCTTTGAATGACCTTAGCTGTCAAGGTCAAAGTATTCAACTTTGCTAAAATTGCCATAACTTCTTTATTTATGATCAGATTTGATTCATACTTTGACAAATAGATGAGCGGTCTGCACCCGCTAGGCGGTGCTCTTGTTTTATATTTGACATGACATATTGTTAGTTATTTCAAAGCTGTGTGTACATGATGTGATGGACTATGTTGCAGTCGGCGGGTCAGACAAGGCCCCGACAGGTGTCTATCAGCTGTACCTCCAGTCAATCAGTGCCCTCGAGTCCTTCAAACAGGTCACAGCATAGCATGCCAGTTGGGTAGGTAATTGGAAATGTTTGTGCTTATAGTGCTTTCATGGTGTCAGCAAATTACCTATTAACTCTTTTCAATAAGAGCTTCCTGGCTAGTTTAAAGTTTTATGGAAGTTTCCAAACAATTTTCTGAGGTATTTATTAACGCTCAAATTATTTGTTCCACATATTAAGATGAACCAATTAGCCATTTGTATGACCTGGAAGGGAGGCATATAGTTTCTGCACTGTCCGTCTGTCACTCACTCATTCGGTCACTGTGTCTGTCAGCACTTGTTGGTTTATGCTCTCTAACTTGAATCAGATTTCTTCGGATCGTCACCAGACTTGCTTAAAATTTTATTAGCATAAAATGAAGGCCAAGTTCAATAAACAGCCAAATCCCACCAGACTTTTTTAGTATTGCACATGTCCGTCCTTGCGCCCCAAAGCTTGTATTATGAGCTTTTCTTAAACTACTAGATTGATCTCAGTCAAACTTTCACAGTTGAACCTTAATGTGTGAGTAATCACAAAGAAACAATTCAGGACTGTAACGAGTTTTGGCAGAATTATGTCCCTTAGTCTGTTTTATCATCTGAAGGTTGTGTTTTCAACTTCTTTTTTATTACTGGGTGGATCTCACCCAGACTTTAAAAGTTAGATGACCTTAATGTGTAGATGATCATACAGATTTTTGGCTGCAACTAGTTGCTGCAGAATTATGGCCTTTCTTCTGTTTTTCCAGGATGGAATATATAGGCCCAAAATTATGTGTTTAATTTCCTCTTCATCTACTGGGTGGATCTTGCTTGCTCAAACTTTAACAGTTGAATGACCTTAATATGTAGATGATGATAAAGACACACATTTTGACTGCAATGAGTTTTGGCAGATTTATGGCAACTATAGAATATATAGTGAACTATGTGAACACTCTTATTTCTTTGTCTGATCTTCATGAAACTTTCTCAGAACATGTGTTGATATCTCTGCAAAGTTTTACAATGGTTGTGGTCCGTTGAAAAACATGACATCCAGGGGGTGTGGACTTTTTCCTTATATGGCTATAGGGAAACCTTGTGAACACTCTAGATGTCAGCTTTTGTATCCAATCTTCATTAAACTTGCCAAAAACATGTGTTCTTACCATATCTTGGCTGAGCTTGAAAATCGTTCTGGTCCAATGAAAAACATTGCTACAAGAGATGGGGCAGTTTTCCATATATATATTACTATAGTGAAACCTTGGAAACACGTTAGAAGTTAGATGTTTTTGCCCAATCAGCATGAAAGTTTAGAATTAAATTCAATTGTATGTCCTCCCATCTAGCACGCCACCATTGGTGACACTGACCAACGTGCTGGAAGACTCTGCCGATATAAGACCCGGGGGCCGTGGGAGCATTGGGGTCAACCCCTCCATCAGCACGCCCACCAGCCCCTACCAGTACTCCACACAGTTCACGCGATCCAGGAAACTCTTCGACAAGGGACCGAACATGGTAGGCATTGAGAGAGGGTGTGAGTGTTAAAATGCATATCTGCTTATGTTCCTTCATCATTTAAACCTACACTGTATATGTTTTGCCTATGAATTTCTTCATGTGAAACACTTGTCAGTTTAAACCACTTTGAAGAATTATTCTTGGCTCCGTTACAAAGCATACTGTTATTTCTTAAAGCATAGCAATGCTTTATATTTATAATATTGCTATTTGAAGTTTTTTGTGAGAAACATAATTGTAGCTGAGGTTCATATAGAATCTTGAAAATTTTGAAAATTTGTTGAGATCACAAATACCAGAACTTTATAGTAAAAGCCTTGTTCTGGGAAAACGTGGCTTAATGCATGTGTGGAACGTGTTATCCCAGATTAGCTTGTGCAGGCTAATCAGGGATTACATTTTAGGCACATGCATGAAGCCCCATTTTCACAGAGCGAGGCCCATATTAAAGAGCTACATACAACAGAGTTAACCTTAAATGAGGAGTAGTGACTCGCTGTATGCATGTGAATGCTAAAAAAAGCTGATAATATCCCTGCAGGTTGAAGATCGTGATGATGAAAACAACCACCACAATCGACAGTCTGTCCTCATCAGTACAGACTTCTTTGAGTGGAGCTGTAAGCAGTTCCTACAACCAGTCAACCGGTTGTGTGAAATAGAAGATCCGGAAAGTGACGTTTTCATGGAGCGCACCTTCCGGTTTGACCGGAACAGCCAGGTGCGAATGGAGGCTTTGGAGGAACAGGCTGTTGCCGGTAAGTGGCGTGCATTATTTTTGTCAGCTGTTTTCACTGACTGTTAGTTTACAAGTTCAAATATAAACTTGAACTCACTTATACTAATATTCTTCTATTATTTAAGACAAATAATTGTTATGCCCCCTTTTTAAAAAAAGGGGGTATATTGTTGTTTTTTTTCCTGTCTGTCTGTCTGTCTGTCATTCTGTCTGTCTGTCCAAAACTTTAAGAAATCTTAAAGTTTTGCCATAACTTTTGCAATATTGAAGATAGCAACGTCATATTTGGCATGCATGGAGCCGCACATTTTGAGTGGTGAAAGGTCAAGGTCATCCTTCAAGGTCAAAGGTATTTTTTTTTATTTTTTTCAAAGCGGCGCATTAGGGGGCATTGTGTTTCTGACAAACACATCTCTTGGTTTATGTTTAAATTAACTGACATTCCTTGATGAAATGACAAGAAAAGATTGTTATATTTTTTTTGGTTAAAATCATATTAAATTGCACATTGTTTTGGTAATGTTGTTCTCATGAGTCACTTTACAGGACCACTGGTGCTCTACTACTAGACCAGCATAGCACCAATACTTCCTTCACATTAACACACGAGCTTCGCTTTGCGAAAACTGGGCTTAATGCATGTTTAATCCCAAGGATGATACTTTCTGATTTCATGGAATTTTTCGTTTAAAGGAAGTCCCTTCTAAATGAAAATCTAGTCCAAGACTTCCCAGGTAAATCCAGGACAACATTTAACGCACATGCATTAAGCCCAGATTTTCCAGAACACAGGTAACACAATGAACTGGAAGACAGTCAAATACCAGATCCATTACAAACAGTGTGCAGCATGTTTGTTCACAGACAGTTGCATGTTTTGCAGGTTTCAGCAGACTTGACAATGAGATCTTTGTAAACAAAAACCAAGGAGTTCCCTCCGTGCTCAAGTTTCATCCATACCAGTCAGAGCTTGCAGTGGCCTTCAAGGATGGCATTGCGTAAGTAGTTACAGTGGAGAGATGGGGGGTTTGTTTTACACAAGTAACAATGAAATCTGATCATTTATATTATATGGCTTAAATTGAATGGACATGAATTAAAAATACTGGCTTAATATTTACTGGTAATTGTTATTTCGTTTGAAATTTTAAAACTGATCTATTATGCCTATTGAGATTGTTTTTATTAAATTGCATGTTTTTATTAAATTGCAAAAACAATATGGTCATATACCTTACACAATAATAAATATTTGATTGCAAGTATTGATTTTATTTTGAATGTTCCTTCATAAATTGTGTAATATGTTCACGTTCATATGTACATATCCATGCTAACATTCTGGTTCATCTCTCCCTGAACTTGTTCAGATTCTGGAACTGGGAGCAGGGGCCGCGACTGGGATCCCTGTCCAATGGCAACCCCCGCAACACCAAGATTACCTCCCTGGAGTACCTCAATGCCCATGACAGCACCTTGCTGCTCTGTGGGTCAGGTAGGTGTTTGACAAAGAAAAATCGCATTTGCTTTATGTAGAGACTTATAGAAATGTGCCTCATTCTATGAGAACTGGACTTAATGCATGTGCTTAAAGTGTTGTCCTAGATTAGCCTGTCCAGTCTACACAGGCTAATCAGGGATGACACTTTCTGCATATACTGGCTTATTCTTTTAAAAGTGACCTCCTTTTAATGAACAATTCAATAAAATTGTAAAGTGTCGTCCCAGATTAGCCAGGCTAATCTGGGACGACACTTTACGCACATGCATTAAGCCCAATTTTTCCCAGAGCGAGGCTGATTTATTTATTCAGGTAACTCCACATATTTCAATATCTGATTTTAAATAATACACACGGCTTTTGAGATTGACTTATCCTTGAATAAAAATAAACTTTATAAATTCTTGTTATATTAAAATCAAGCGAAATTGTTTCAAAATGGTTTGGTAAGTAATTTAATTTATGTGTAAATAATTAAGTTATTGGAAATCAAGGATAATAGACCAGTCAACATAGTTACTGGAAAAAAGCAACATATCTTATCTTAAATGTGTGTAGTAGTTTATGTAAGTATTTATATCGTTGATGCCTCTATCAGATGACGGGTGTGTGCGGGTTTGGAGAGACTACATAGATGAACAGAATCCCAACCCCCAACTGGTGTCGGCCTTCCAGGCTATCAATGAGATGTTGCCACTGACACGAGGTTTGTTCATTTTCAGACCATTTTAGCCTTGTTCTAGGAAAACTTGGCTTAATGCTTGTGCGTAAACTGTTGTCCCAGATTAGTCTGTGTAGTCCGCACAGGCTAATCAGGGACGACACTTTCCCCCTTAACTTGATTTTTGGTTAGAAGCTGCTAGACTTTCTTTAGATGAAAAATTCCATAAAGCGGAAAGTATCCTCCCTGATTCTTGGATTTCAAGATTTAGTCAAATTTGTGGTGCAGTGAAGATCAATACATGTAACATAAAATGTTTCCAACGTTTAATAAGTTTAAAAACAAAACTGCAACTACAGGATCATACCTTTTATCTCCAATATAAAAGTAACAAATGGGTAACAATTGAATTATCCCACTGCCACATAAAAAGACTTCTCAAAATACAGAAATTTGCACAGCCAAAAGTGAGCCATGTACAGTTTTTAAACATTTCCATTATAAATGCTAAACAAATAGTTGGTTACTAAGCAGTTCAAATGTGAAGAGTTTTTGCAAACTCATTGAGGGAGGAATGGTATTTTCCCTCTTTCTGAGTTTTTTTCCAAAAATCACACCCTCATTGATACTTGAGCCTCGCTGTGGAAAAACAGGGTTTAATGCATGTGCGTAATGGGTTTAATGCATGTGCATAAAGGGTTTAATGCATGTGTGTAATGGGTTTAATGCATGTGCGTAATGGGTTTAATGCATGTGCGTAATGGGTTTAATGCATGTGCGTAATGGGTTTAATGCATGTGCGTAAAGTGTTGCTCCAGATAAGCCTGTGCAGTCTGCACAGGCTAAACAGGGACGACACTTTCTGCCTCAACTTGATTTTCGCTAAGAAGAGATTTCCTTTAAACCACTTGATTTTTGCTAAGAAAAGACTTCCTTTAAACGAAAAATACAATAAAAGCAGAAAGTGTCGTCCCTGATAAGCCTGTGTGGACTTTACAGGCTTATCTGGGGCAACACTACGCACATGCATTAAGCTGGATTTTCCCAGAGCGCAGCTCACTTTTATGGCTTTCCAGGATCAGGGCTAGTCACAAACTGGGAGCAGAACACGGGCAGTCTGCTGGCCTCTGGGGACGTGCGCTTCATCCGTGTCTGGGACACCGAGAAGGAGCTAAAGGTGCAGGACATCCCCACGGGCGCCGACAGCTGCGTCACGTGCCTGGCATCGGACATGGCTGGACGCTCCCTGCTCATCGCTGGTTGTGGCGACGGAACTGTGAGGCTGTTTGATCGGCGTCTGGCACCCACAGAGTGGTGAGGAGGTTTTGAGGTTGTCAGGCATTCAATGAACAATTTCCAAAAAAATTGCATATTCAAATGGTTCAATTGTTAATTATGGTCCTGTTTAATGTTATGCTTATAAAACTGAATGTTAAAAACATTTATGGGAGTTAATGTATTGTTTTTAGCTCACCTGATTGCTCAGGTGAGCTTTTGGGATCGGTCTTTGTCCGTGGTCCGTCCGTCCAATTTTTTTTTGTAAACACTCTAGAGGCCACATTTCTTCATGAAACTTGGTAAGAAGATTTGTCCCAATCAAGTTTGAAACTGGGTCATGCTGGGTCAAAAACTAGGTCAGTAGGTAAAAAAAGAAGAAAAACCTTGTAAACACTGTAGAAGTCACATTTCATGCCCAATCTTCATGTAACTTTGTAAAAATGTTTGTCTAAATGATATGTTGGTTAAGTTTAAAAGTGGTTTCGGTCCGTTGAATAACATGGCCGCCAGTGGGCGGGGCAGTTTTCCTTATTTGGCTATAGAGAAACCTTGTGAACACTCTAGAAGTCACAATTTTTGCCCAATCATCATGAAACTTGGTCAAAACATTGGTTTTATTGGTATCTCAGATGAGTTCGAAAATGTTCCAGATCGGTGAAAAAACATGGCCACCAGGAGGCGGGGCAGTTTTCTCTATATGTATATAGTGAAAACATGTGAACACTCTAGAAGTCACATTTTTGGTCCAATCTTCATGAAATTTGGTCAGAACATTTTTTCTTAGATGCGTGAGTAAAGTTCGAAAATGGTTCCGGTCTGTTGAAAAACATGGCTGCCAGGTGATTGGGGCAGTTTTCCTTATATTTATATACGGTAGAAAAAAAGGCTTGGGAACAGTCAAGAAGTCACATTTTTTGCCCAATCATCATGAAACTTGGTCAAAACATTGGTTTTATTGACGGACGAGTTCGAAAATGGTCCAGATCGGTGAAAAACATGGCCGCCAGTGGGTGGGGCAGTTTTCTGTATATGTATATAGTAAAAACATTGTGAACACACTAGAAGTCACATTTTTTGCCCAATTTTCATGAAACTTGGTGAAAACATTGGTTTTATTTATATCTCAGATGAGTTCGAAAATGGTGTCGATCGGTCAAAAAACATGGCCGCCAGGGGTTGTGGGGCACTTTTCCTTATATGACTATAGAGAAACCTTGTGAACACTGTAGAAGTCACATTTTTTGCCTAATCATCATGAAACTTAGTCAAGACATTGGTTTTATTAATATCTCAGACAAGTTGGAAAATGGCTCAGATCGGTGAAAAAAACACTTTTTAGCTCACCTGATTGCTCAGGCGAGGTTTTAGGATCGGTCTTTGTCCGTTGTGCGTCCGTCCACATTTGGTTTGTTAACACTCTAGCATTCACATTTCTGAAGCATTCTTTATCAAAGTTGCTGAGAAGCTATATGGCCACAAGATCTCAGTCAAGTTTGATAATGAGCAAAATCGCATAATAAATGCCAGAATTATTGCCCTTAGATTGTCAAAATTTTCATTATATTATACAAAAACCTTGTAAACACTCTAGAGGTCACAATTTTGTTTCAGATTTTATGAATCTTGGTCAAAATATTTATGTTTGTAAGCAAAGTTTGATGTTTGGTCATGAGGGTTCAAAATATAGGTCACCAGATCAAATCTTACAAAAACCTTGTAAACATTCCATATGCCAGAGTTTTAGTTCAATAATGATGAAATTTGACGAGGATGTTTGTCTGGACAATATCTTGGCCAAGTTTGACGTTTGGTAATGTGGAGACAAAATCTAGGTCATGGTGTCTAATCTTACAAAACTAGAGGCCATAGCTTTGGTCTTATAATGATGATACTTGACCAGGATGTTTTTCTTGATGATATCTAGGCAAAGTTTGACATTGGGTCATGTGGGGTCAAAATCTTGGTCATGAGGTCCAAATCTTACACCTTGTAAACACTCAAGTGCCCATAATGTTTGATTCAATAATGATGATACTTTAGGAGGAAGTTTGTTAGGGCAATATTTAGGCAAAGTTTAACTTTTGGGTCATGTGGGGTCAAAATCTAGGTCACCAGGTCAGAGTTTGAAAAACCTTGTTATTACATGTTTCAAGTCAGGTTCAGGTGAGGAATCTAGGGCCATCATGGCCCTCTTGTTTTAATACTTCTGGGTCATTTACAGGAATGCAATACTTGTATTTATATAAGAAAAAAAATGTTTTATTAGTACATGTTACAAACATCATACATGTAAATGTGATTAGTTTATTGTCATCTTTAACTTAAAAGATACCGGTATTGTTACCAGGATATCTATTCAGTGCTAAAGGCATTCAAACAACACCGTCATCATCCAAGAATGTGTTCCATTTTATATAGCTTCCTCCGCAGATCACTTTCATTTTGTTGTGACCCACCTGTCCTATTTCAGTCGTGTGATGACCTTACGAGAGCACGGTCGATGGATAGTGAAGGTGCATCTGCAGAAAGGCCCTGATGGGAAAATTGTTACTGCAAGGTTGGCACTCTTTTACTGTCGTATTAGAAGCCAAACGATTACAACGAAATATAATAATTATGAAGAACTTCATCTTTATTTTAAAGTGAAATAAATGTAAATTGCTGCAAACTCGTTTATGATAATGAAAATAAAATGTTCAAAAATATTGATTGAACATCATGATTTTGGAGAAAAAAAAATCAAAATAATTTCTTTGGTGTGTATTGCAATTCAAATTAGTTTGTAACAATTGTTTTCCAGCAATGCTGGAGACTTGCGTTTTTGGGACCCCCGTTTCACGGAGAGTGTCAGGTCCATGACGCTGCAGTCGAGTTTCACTGCTGTTGACATACATCCTAGGGCAGACGTCCTGGCCTGGTAAGCAGTGGTGTGCTCGGAAAATCTCTTTTTAAACCAATTGTATACTTGTTAAGCAATTTAAACATTTAAAATTTAAGTCATTGTCTATTAAGGCTTCTTGAAACACGAAAATAAAATGTGGTACTTTAAAAACGCTGAAAAACCTTCTTCACCTTTTAGCTCCACAAAAGTATAGGTCATAAATATGAGCCTCGCTCTGGGACAACAGGTATAAGTGCATGTGAATAAAGTATGGTCCCAGGTAATCTTTGCAGTCTGCACAGGCTAATCAGGGACGACACTTTGCACATTTACTGGATTTTCTCTAAAAAGAGATTTTCTATAATTAAAATATGCAATACAAGCGGAAAGTCTGTTCCTGATGTGGACTGCACAGGCTAATCTAAGAAAACACTACACTACACACATGAATTAAGCCCCATTTTCCCTGGGGGGGGGCTCATATAGTTATGTTGACAGCCAAAATTAAGGCATGATAAGCAGTTGTGTACGAAAGTGGCTGTTACTGAGGAATGATACTAATCCCGGCGTACATTGTTTTACTTCAGTGGCTCCCAGAACCAGTACATCGGTGTATACAACCAGTCTGGGGACTCGTTGAGCACCCTCAAGTACCACGATGGCTTCATAGGCCAGAGGCTCGGTGCAATCACTGCCCTTGCATTTCATCCATACAAGGTAGGCACCATGGCGTATCAATTAAATATCATTTGTTGGTATCAATGTATAAGTGTGTAAATGGTGGTGTTTTTTTTTTCACATATTGCTTTTATTGTTTAATTGTCTACTTGGGAAAATGCATTGTTGACAATGCCATAGGCCAAAAATAGACAAAAACTCTGTTTTGATTTAACATATTTCTATACATGTAAAATGACACAGATGTGTTTTCTATAAAGTATAATATTTCTAAACGTTTTAATTTGAAGCTTTGATTCCATTGTTATGATATGTTTACAGGTGAAATTGGCAGCTGGAAGTTCTGACTCCTACATCTCTGTGTATTCCGTTAGTATGAAAAGAAGCTGATAATTGCTTAATGAAGAATTGACACACAGAAAAAACTCAACAGACATACACTCTCAAATCATGCATGTGATTGTTCGTGCACTACAAGTCAAAGATTGCTTCATGTGGCCATCAGACTGTGATTGTGCTAGCACATGATCCCAGATTGTGATATGCATGAAATGTGATAGACATTGTGATAGTGCTAGTAATGGGNGTTCAAGTCGTCTCAGCAGGTGGCATGGTTTGATCTACACAACACATTTCACGGTGATGTGCTTTTTAGCTCACCTGAGCTCATGGGTGAGCTTTTATTGCTGTTTAGCACAGAAGAAAGTGTGTGGATCGACCCATGTGCAGTCTCGGTTGGTCAGGTCCAAGCAAACATAAGCTTTGGATTGCAGGGACAGGCAGGGGACAGAGTTGATTATGGAGCTCTGTCATTAATTATGTATCCAGAAAAGCGGTTCTTTGTATTCGGAAAAGGAGACAAACTGACTGGAGTAGATATTTTACAGACCCTGTGATAGGCGCGTATGACCAGAATCAGGGGCAATCCATGCTGTGAATTGCTTTTCTGTCAATGTGTTGTATTCATTTGAGCTGAGCTCTGGAATAACTGTGCTTAATACATGTAAGTAATGCAGTCTGCACTGGCTAACCATGGATCATGACACTTTCTGGCTAAACTGGATTTTTGATTAAAAGAGACTTCACTAATACAAAAAAATTCCATGAAAGGGGAAAGCGATGTCCCTGATTAACCTGTGTGGACTCACTGGCTAACCTGGAACAACACTTTAAGCACATGCATTAAGCCCTGTTTTCCCAGTGTGCAGCTCATTTATATTAGCCCAGTGCTCAGAGGGAGGAGAACACAGATACATGTTGATTGTAGCAACTATAAGTTGTGTTGCTGACCATTTGTCTGTACAAGGTCAATCCAAAGTGGAAACTTTGAGTGGTGACAACTTTTTTTTAGCCAGTTCAACCCATGTGTCTCAGTATCTGAGCATGAACAATGTAATCAATGCATTGTGACGAAGAAAACATTAATCTGCAACAATATATGTATGCATTACCGATATACAACATTTAACAATATTCAATATCAGTTAGACTGGAATTTAGAAACCTATAATCGTCTGTACTTGCTTCTAGCATTTAACCTTGATAGAAGATTTACACATTGTATTATTAAGTTTTCAGAATTGTATACTTGTACATAGCTGTAAGTTGCAAGCTTATTTATTGTATGCATGCCATTGATAGAATGATGTAATGTAGACAAAATAATCTTCCTTTATCAATGTATTTCGGGTGCAAATTGTTGTTTGTTTACATTGATGATTGTTAAAGATATTTTTATCCCACGCCAAAGGCAGAGGGATCATATAGAATTGGCACCCATCCATAAACAAAATTTATTTTGACGGGGATATTAATTTTACAAATTTGCTTGTTTTTTATTTTTATGAAGAAGACATTTTTGTTCTTGATCATGCAACAGGTTTTCTTTTGATGTTGTTATGAGTACTTTTTAATTCAAAACCAGGTGTTGTATGTGTGCTTTTTGTTTACATTGGGCCTATTTGCATAGCATATATGAGCCACGCTCCGGGAAAACCGTGGTAATTGCATGTGTCACAGTGCGTAAAACATTGTCCCAGATAAGCCTGTACAGTAACTGACATCCGTCATTCTTGAATCAGAGATAGGTGGGGAAAGGTCATGGAAATAGTTTGATAACCAATCCCCTAACGCATGTTACACGTCAGGCAGAGATTGAACTTACAACCTCTGGGAATGACAATCCAGTGCTCTACCAACTGATCTATACATTTCCGTTTGACAACATCCTCAAAAACAAATTGTAGAAATAATACAGGGTGTTCTTCAACATTTTTACTGCAAGAACATCACTTGATTTCTTTTTTAACGATTTAGGCCATTTAACTTCTACAAGTAACATAACTGAATGCAAAGCACAGAGAAATTTCTATTTAAAAAATAATACGTACATTGTTTTTGGTAAGTTCAAATCTGTTGTTTTCAAAAATTCTTGCTCTCTTGGTGACTTGCTTGAAATGGGAATTTTATTGTAAATATATTTAAAATATGAACTTAATCAAGTAAGAGATTATCCATTTACCTATGTATTCATTTTGACATTCCCTATGTTTTTAAGTGTTAAAACCTTTGAATATTTTGTAAATGAACTCATTTTCATACATTTATTTCATTTGTACAGAACATGCTTTTAATTATGCATATATATGTGCATTTTAATTACTATTCAGAAGCATTCATTTCTCACATAAAAGTCTTAAGATAAGTGGGAGATGTTCTGAGATCTTACCAAATATTTTATGTCAAATATTTTATTTGGACTAATATCAGACTTGGCTGTACAATTTACGTGAATATCCCTGTACAATATACTGTGCAACAAAAAGAACAGCAAAGGAAACCAATCACATGAATAATGTCTGACATCTTAACCCTTTGAGTGCTGGAACCGGATTTTGAAGGCCTTTGCAAACAGTTTGGATCCTATGAAACTATGAGTCCTGTTTCAAAACAAAAAACGAGTCTTGAATTCGTAAATGGTTATCAGGATGTGATGGCTGATTTTGACAAAATGACTTATCTATACAAGTTAGCATCCTTCAATTATACTCCATCAGGTCAAGTTTGAGATGGAATCCTTTCCTATTTGTTGATTTCACGGCCAGTAATCACGGGCTCCGACTCTTTATTTCGATGCATTACCGGTAATAAATGAGCCAATGCTAAGGACCGGATGTTTTTAAATTTCACGGATAATTCTGCAGGATGAGTAGGTTTTATATGCTTTTTATGCCCCCGGTGCATGCCGAATGTGGCGTCTCATCAGGATCCAAACTGTTTGCTATTCTGATAGTATTCTTTGAAAAAAAATCGAAGAAAATGCTAATTTGAGAAATTTAGCAGACAACATTTTAGCAGACGACAAATTTCCCAGCATGCAAAGGGTTAAAAGCGTGATATGAGTCTGTTACTTGCTTGCAGTCTTAAGTATTAATTGCCCTGAATCTCTTCTCCTTGAGACAGTGTGCCTCACTTACATGTAGGAACTAATTGGATACTTTCAAGGACAAAGATTCTTAGGCTGGCATTGTGCTTTTAGAATCTTGTAGTGCTTGTAGGATTTCCAAATAATTTGACTCATATGTTGACCTATTAAAGACCATTTTATGCATGCATAACTTTGAAGGTGAAGGTCATACTCTGAGAATAAATATTCAAATACAGGGTTATTTTTAGTTCTATACCTGTCAAAAGTGTGAATGAATTACCTTCAGTGACAGCTCTAGTTTCAGTTGTATTTGAAACCAGTATTCTATTAGTCTNTTTACGAATTGTATTATTAAGTTTTCAGAATTGTATACTTGTACATAGCTGTAAGTTGCAAGCTTATTTATTGTATGCATGCCATTGTTAGAATGATGTAATGTAGACAAAATAACCTTCCTTTATCAATGTATTTCGGGTGCAAATTGTTGTTTGTTTACATTGATGATTGTTAATGATATTTTTATCCCATGCCAAAGGCAGAGGGATATTGAATTGGCATTGTCCCTCTGTCAGTCAGTCAGCCCGTCCGTCCGATTTGCACCTATCCATAAACAAAATTTATTTAGCGGGGGATATCAATTTTACAAATTTGCTTGTTTTTTTTTATTCTTAAGATAAAGACATTGTTTTTGTTCTTTATCATGCAACAGGTTTTCTTTTGATGTTGTAATGAATACTTTTTAATAAAAAAAACAGGTGTTGTATGTCTTCTTTTGGTTTACATAGGGCCTTTTTGCATTGCATATATGAGCCAGGCTACCCGAAAACCGTGGTCAATGCATGTAAAACATTGTCCCAGATTAGCCTGTACAGTAACTGACGCTCGATTGGTCATTGTCGGCTCGGGTACTAATACCATGTACCCTGGGTACTCTCAAGTATACTTACATGTACCCCGGTACGGTAAATATACTTAAACGTACCCGGGAGTTTTAACTCTAAATCGGTTGTTGTCGGCTATTTTTTTTAAAAATAAATTATGTTCACATTTATGTCAATTTTCTGTTAAATGGCCTCTATATTATCGAAACTCATACTCAAAGAGAATGTTGATTCAGTTTTATAAAAGAGAAGTTTGTTTAAGATAAACAATATCGTTTTACGGAAATCGGAATCGCCTTTTACAACATCGGATTTCGGGCGGGAACACAACTCCGGTACAGTCTAATATCGACCGGGTACATTTAAGTATATTTACCGTACCCGGGGTACATGTAAGTATACTTAAGAGTACCCAGGGTACATGTTAGTAGTACCCGAGCCGACAATGACCAATCGAGCGTAACTGACATCTGTCATACTTGAATCAGAGATAGGTGGGGAAAGGTCATAGAAATAGTTTGATAACCAATCACCAACACATGTTAATGACAATCCAGTGCTCTACCAACTGATCTATATATTTCCGTTTGACAACATCCTCAAAAACAAATTGCAGAAATATTCTGTGGTGTTCATCAATATTTTTACTGCAAGAATATAAATTGATTTCTTTTTTAACGATTTGTGTCGTGTTCTGAAAAAACTGGGCATAATGCTTGTGAGTAAATTGTCATCCGAGATTAGCCTGTGCAGACTGCACAGGCTAATCAGGGACGACAATTTCCGCTTTTATGGAATTTTTCATTTAAATGATGTCTCTTCTTAGCGAAAATCCAGTTAAGGCGGAAAGTGTCGTCCCTGATTAGCCTGTGCGGACTGCACAGGCTAATCTGGGATGACACTTTACGCACATGCATTATGCCCAGTTTTCTCAGAACGCGACACATTTAGGCCATTTAAATACTACTAGTAACATGATGGAATGCAAAGCACGGAGAAATTTCTATAATTTGTTTTTATACGTAAATTGTTTTTGGTAAGTTCAAATCTGTTGTTTTCTTGCTCACTTGGTGACTTGTTTGAAATGGGAATTTGACTGTTAATATATTTAAAATATGAACTTAATCAAGTAAGAGATTATCCATTTACCTATGTATTCATTTTGACATTCCCTGTGTTCTTTAGTGTTAGAACCTTTGAATATTTTGTAAATGTACTCATTTTTATAAATTTCTTTCATTTGTACAGAACATGCTTTTAATTATGCATATATATGTGCATTTTAATTACTATTCAGAAGCATTCATTTCTCACATAAAAGTCTAAAGATAAGTGGGAGATGTTCTTTGATCTTACCAAATATTTTATGTCAAATATTTTATTCCGACTAAGATAAGACTGGGCTCTATACTTTGCGTTTGTAGTCCTGTACATTGCACATTGTAGCAAACAGAAAGGAAACCGTTCAAATGAATGATGTCTGACATCTTAACAGTGTTCTATAAGTCTTGTACATGCATGTCATTAACGACTAGTCTTAAGATTTTATTGCCCTGAATCTCTTTTCTCCTTGACACAGTGTGCTTCACTCGAGAAATATTGGCTATTTTCAAGGACATAGTCCTACTTCGAGACTAAAGGTGAAACTTCAGCACCATTGCTGAAAAATGTGCATGCATCGCGCTTCTAGAGTCTTTTAGTGCTTGTAGACTATTTCCAAATGGCTCATATGTGTTGTGTTCTGACAAAACTGGGCATAATGCTTGTGCGTAAATTGTCATCCCAGATTAGCCTGTGCAGTCTGCACAGGCTAATCAGGGACGACACTACGCTTTTATGACATTTTTCGTTTAAATGAAGTCTCTTCTTAGCAAAAATCCAATTTAGGCGGAAAGTGTCGTCCCTGATTAGCCTGTGCGGACTGTACAGGCTTATCTGGGACGACACTTTACGCACATGCATTATGCCCAGTTTTCTCACAACACGACACATATGTTGACCTATTATGGACCTTTTGTTGTGTGCATAACTTTGAAGGTAAAGGTCATACTTTCAGAGTTAATCATCCTCGTTGTTGGAAAACTGGGCTAAATGCATCTGCATAAAGTGTCATCCAAGATAAGCCTGTGCAGTTAGCAACACTTTCCGCCTAAACTGGACTTTTGTTTTGAAGAGACTTCTTTTAAACGAAAAATTACATAAAAGTGGGAAGAGTTGTCCCTGATTTGCCTGTGTGGACTGCACACTGTACGCCCATGCATTTAGCCCTGTTTTTCCAGAATGAGGCTAAAATATTCAAATACAGTTTGTTTTTTTCAAAGTTCTACATCTGTCACATGTGTGGAATGAATCACCTTCAATGACAGCTCTAGTTTCTGTTGTATTTGAATCCAGTATTCTATTAGTCTCTCAGAGTATTACTTTACGATACACAAATTTGTTAATGTTTTCACATTTATTGAATATCCAATATCTTTAATTATTTACGTATAAGCCGCACCATGCGAAAATGGGTCTTATGCAATATGCTTCCATCGAAGCTTCAGATGGCCTGCCCATTTATGCAGTCTGGTCAGGAGCTACCCAGTCCACTAATGAGAACACAAAAACCTTGCGTGACTTTATAGGGGACAGAAAAGCTCCTACAAGCCTGCGCAAATACACAGACTGGTCTGGAGTTTGGCGGACTGTATGTGGCGCAAGACCCGTTTTTGCATGATGTTTCTCATATTATGACAGTGAATGGTTGTATGTTCTATATTATTTTGGATAAAACTGAAACCACTTCATATAATTATGTTGTTATATGTAGACTCCTGAATAAAAAGAAGGTTGTTTTTTACCAGCCAATGTGTCAGTTGTCACTTCGCCGTTATCAGTCTATTTATAGGCACAGCTTACCAGTTTAAATATGACCAGCTAATATGTATGTTGTCACTTGACTGTTATCAGTCTATTTATCGTTGACACTTCACCGTTAATCAGTCAATAACTGGACACAAGTTGCCAGCGTACTTCAAAAAAAAATTCAACATGAAGACATGTTGTGACATTTTCAAATTGTATGACATGACATTAAGCAGAAATGAGTCTGAAAAATAATAGCCTTGTTTTGCAAATAAATGCATACTGGTACTTACCGAAAGATAAACATAAACGAGAGTGCCAAACTGTCACAAGATACGCCTGTTTGAAGGTTTTGGACAACTTGATAACTTTACCACTTGAGTGGCAAATGACCCATATTTGAACTTGACCTGATATCATCTAGACACAACTTCTGACCAAATTTGGTGAAGATCAGATGAAAACTACTTCAATTAGAGAGCGGACACCATGCTAAATCCTTGAAATGCAGTAAGTGACCCCGTGACCTAGTTTTTGACCTGGCATAACCCATATTCGAACTTGACCTAGATATTGTCTAGATACAACTTCTGACCAAGTTTGGTGAAGATCGGATGAAAAGTATTTGAATTAGAGAGGACACTGCTGTGGACGCCACCGCCCGCCCGCCAAGAGTGATTTGAGAATACATCCGGTTAAAAAAACGGGCGTATAAAAATGACTTACCCCCGGTATTAACAAAAATGAAGTTATCTTAAAACTTATAGTGTTTTATTGACTGTTAATCTGCCCTGTTAAGCGTCTGTTTGTGTACATTTCACTACTTACCCTACTGTTGTCAATGAAAGCCGCAGTATTAGGTGCTTTCTGTGTCTGCGCATCTGCGACTAAGGAAATATCTCCGGAGGTAATTCTCAAAGCTGTATTGTATACAGAGCATCAAATGTAAATAAAGCCGGAAATGCTTGCGGCTTTTTTGCCTTTAAACATATTGTACACTTTTTTGATAAACTTGTCAATATAGCCCGTAAGTATTCATTCATACTTTGTTGATTATGCTATGCAAGCACCAAAATTATTTTTTGAAACCGATAGACATCTTAATTTTTTTTTTAAAGATACCCATTCAGCATCTTTAAAGAGTTGAAGAAAATAAAAACATACTTTTATTATCCAAAAAAGACAAAGTCTGCAATATAAAAACAACTTTTATTGTAGAATAAAAATATTGCAAATCAAAATAACATATTTACAATGGGATACATGTTTCATTAACAAACTACACATAAATGATGATGAACTAAAATACCATGTTAAAAACAACATACTTTTTGCTGCAAGAAAACATGACTTTGGCACCTTCTTGGGGGATATTAATAATAAAATGAAATGGAAACAAAATTTAGCAAATGATAAAACTGAGAGATTGTGTGACTTTGAAACCTGCCGGTTTTTTTTGTGTTAGATTAACTGAATGAAAATTATACCATAATACAATATGCCATGATGGTATAATACATGTGCAAACCTATTAAATGCTACTATTATACAACCTAAAGTTAACCCAAAAGATAAATACACCAATAGGATTTCAGTTGAACTAAAATTAAACAAGAGATGTGTTTGTCAGAAACACAATGCCCCCTAATGCGACGCTTTGATTTTTTTACCTTTGACCTTGAAGGATGACCTTGACCTTTCACCACTCAAATCGTTCAGCTCCATGAGATACACAAGGTTACATTTGAAGCGACATAGAAGTTATGAGCATTATTCGAAACCTTAACGCAGATTTCGAAACCTAAACATGGACCCTAAGTTCAAGGTCAAGGTGAAAGCGGTAAAAAAAATGTGCGTATGGAAAGGCCTTGTCCATATGCACATGCATACCAAATATGAAAGTTACATCTGAAGCGACAAAGAAGTTATCAACATAATTCAAAACCTAAACTTTCTTTGCTCTAGGATTGTCAAAATAATTTCACCATGTTTAAATAATGGCCCTTTCCATTTTACATGCCGAAGCCTTACCCACAAAACTTTTTTAGTACAATTTTTGTGTTACACCTAATAGTAGTACTCAAATTTAGGTATTTGCAAAAACAATAAATGTTTGTAAAACAGAATACATATCATGTTGAGCTCTGTTGAACTTAAAATGCTACAAGTGCAATACACGGATAATGTTTCCAGTGTTTTATGCGGACGATTAAATACCTGAATTTTCAGGGCACTTATAAAATATGCAGCGGAGGCCCCCCCCCCCAACCTCTACCCCATTTTATTTCTTTATGATTCTCAGAAATTACCACTGGGTCAATCAGATCCACAGAAATACACGGACAAATTACACCCCTGAATACCAATTTACATCACTATAGGTCAAAGCGTTTTCAATATAAAATGCCAAAATGAATTTCCTGTTACATGCCTCTGGACTTAACATTTGACCTAAAAATCATAAGGCATTAAACTTTCTCCCCAAAAATCACTCAACAAATTTGCATCATTGAAGGTTAAAGCATTCTCAAGATATTGTGCAGAAATGAATTTCCTGTGACGAGCCATTGACCTTTGAACTGTTGGCCTCAAAGTCAATAAGCATCTTCCTTTCCACATAAGTAACCATCACACCAAATGGCATAGTTGTAGGTCAGAGCGCTCATAAGATATTGCAGGAAAACAAAACGTCCACAGATGAACCTATAAACTGAACTGACCGAAGGGGG
>VMBQ01000025.1:14346-25130 GCA_007657795.1 Dreissena rostriformis | reverse complement strand
GGGGGGGGGGAGAGATAAATACAGGTGTTCCCAAATTGAAGGCCCCTTTATTAAATTGTTTCATTATGTTGTTATGATGTGTCCAATCACTGCTGTCAAGTAAATGTGCAGACCAATGACAGCTGTAGCTGGTCATTCTGCCAACTACATGTTCATACATAGCAATGCAAAACACATTAAGAAATAAAATAAATGGTTAACTACTTAGTATTTAGACATATCCTGCCTTACAACTCTCCAGAACAGTCCATTAGACCCTAGGTTTTCACTCATTAAAAGCAACCTAAAATATTAAAGCATATACATCACAAGAATTTAAACAATACAATTTGTATCCTACTTTGGAAATATTTATTACATCTTAAAAGATCAATATTGAACATAACTTTGTAAGCAAAACAAAACAATTATTATATCAGTTAAAGAATATTTTGTAATTCTTATTTCCCTATCAATGGGTTTGCAACCATAAAAGTAAAATGAAGATAAATATGAACTGACAAACAACTATGAGAACTATGTGAAATCCCTGCCAAGTATTGAGATTGCCACTGAAGAAAGTGCCATTGAAGTAAATTTTCAAAAAACACAAAAAATAGTTGTTACAAAACTGAAACAGAAAAAAAAAAATCTGCAACAACACCAACATTTTTCTATAAATTGCTCATTTTTTTTTNATGACCATGACCTTTCACCACTCAAAATGTGCAGCTCCATGAGATACACATGCGTGCCAAATATCAAGTTGCTATCTTCAATATTGCAAAAGTTATGGCCAATGTTAAAGTTTTGGAACGACGTGGATGGCGGAAGGACGAGCTGGCTATGACAATACCTCGGGTTTTCTTCGAAAACAGCCGAGCTAATAAAAAGGGCCATGAACACCAGGTTTTTTACTTTGAATAATTTTATTTATATATTTTTTTGTAAAGTATTTTAATCACTTAAATATAGTTTACAACAACTGTGGTTTTGTGAAAATGTCATTTTACTACACTTAGTACTTTTTTGTACCCATAATAACATCAACTGATATTTCTTTTTTATGTAATCATTTCTTTCAAAACACTTTACTCTTTGAGAAGAAAAAACACAAACAATAATACCTAAAATAGCAGTGGCTAGAACAATTCCATGAACACATTTCTTTTAAGGCACATACAAATTAACACAGACTAGCCAGTCAAAACAAACAACATATACAGCCCACACAAACACTGTTTGGTGATCATTTGAAAAGAACTAAAAAGATTCAAATGAAGAACTGGTGGAAAATAAATGATCAATGAATAGTCACTTTCTTTTGAAGCATGCTTGCTTGAGATCCAATTTAAAAGAAAGAAAACCACCAGAATGTAGTCTCAGTGTTCCAATCCTAAACTTCTTCCACACAAGAGATCCACAACTCCACTGGAAATTCTCTGGCATTGTCTTCCAAACAGTGCACTTCTGTTTGAGCACTGAGATTTGCTTGGTCACCATTGCTGAAGATTGCTGAAGACGCTTTTGGAGCCAAATGAGCCACGTTTGGGTAAAACTGTGCTAAATGCATGTGCGTAAAATGTCATCCCAGATTAGCCTGTGCAGTCCGCACAGGCTAATCAGGAACGACACTTTCCGCTTTTATGGAATTTTCTGTTTAAAGAAAGTCCAGTTTAGGCGGAAAGTCTGTGTGGACTGCACTGGCTTATCTGGGATGACACTTTACGCACATGATTTAAGCCCTGTTTTCCCCAGACCGAGGCTTACATGGAGTCTATAAGAAGAAGAGTCTGTCTGACAGCTCCTGACTGGGCTCCTTGTGAATGTGCTGGCCAACCAGCTGGGCAAGCTTGTGAGCGTACTGAAATGTGGAAAATAGCATGTAATACAATTGAGACGTGCTCTGTGAAAAGGGGGCTTTAATGCATGTGCGTAAAATGTCGTCCCAGATTAGCCTGTGCAGTCCGCACTGGATAACCAGGGACTTCACTTTCCGCTTCAACTAGATTTTTAATTAGAAGAGACTTTTTTTTAAACGAAAAATATCACAAAAGCGGAAAGTGCCGTCTCTGGGACAACACTTTACACGCATGGTTTTAACCCCCTTTTCACAGAGTGCTGCTCAATTGTTTAAGGGTATACAAATTATTCAACCTAGAGAACTGACCATAAATTGCAATCAGACAAAACCAATAACAATTGAACAATGTATTATTTTCATTATTATGCATTTAAATGGGTGTTTCATTCAAAGGTAACTTATTTTCATGTTATTTGTGTATGCATTAATGAATCAAGATATAATGAATTGCTTACTTTAGAACACTAGTTATATTATCAGTCTTCATGGTAATATATTTAAACCACTAGCCCAAATCATTATGGCTTCATAGAAACAGATTTTAAAAATGCAATAGCCTGACTCTTTAGATGATTACTTTCTTATAACCCAAATAAGAGATCACCAGCCCCAGGCTGTCAAGGTTATAGATGAAGACTGTATTATACACCAATTGATTTGTTGCTTTCATGTGAAGGAATAAAGAAGTAATATATATGAGCTGTCTTCAGAGAAAACTGGGCTTAATGCATCTGCATAATGTGTCATCCCAGATTAGCCAGTGCAGTCTGCACAGGCTAATCAGGGACGACACTTTCCGCCTACACTGGATTTTCGTTTAAAAAAAGACAGCCTTTAAACAAAAATTCATAAAAGCATAAAGTGGTGTCGCTGATAAGCCAGTGCAGACTGCACAGGCTAATCTGGGAAGACACTTTATGCACATGCATTAAGCCCAGTTTTCCCAGAACGAGGCTCATATGATAAGCATAAGAAGAGTGTGCGCCCACCTGGCATGGAGCTGGCACTCGGACGGTGCCTGGCCAGTTGTAGTAAAGATGGGTCATCTTGTAGGAGAGCCGCTGCATGTGGTCAGGCTTCATGCCCGAGTCATCTGAGACCACGATGTAGTGGGTGGGGCTCACCGTTCCCTGTCTCACGTGCTGGCTCACCAGGAAGTAGTCATACCTGCACAACAACAACATAGCAACACTTACACTACAGTAACCACAGTAGTGTTAAACATTGACAGTAATTTACCTGATTTCATATGAAGTTTGGCTTTTGCTTTTCCCATTGTAACAAGATTTGGTTGACAAAAAATGTAGATACACAGAATAATAACTATTGTTTGCAGGATATATATTGTTATGTGAAAACCGTGTTTGTCCAAGTTTTATCACATCAGGAAGCATAATAAATCTCATTACTTAGAAATAAGGCATCCTCAATTGCTATTATAAAACAATTTCAGAATTACGTTATAGATCTCCTCAGACTTAACCATTACCAAACAAATCACTGTTCTTAGCTTAAGAATTCAAAATAATACAATTAACATTACAACTAATAATCATTTTATGATAAAAATCCGGCCTCACTTGTCTCGCCGTGTGATGGTGTGATCGGCCACTGTGCCTGAAGGGGGGTTATCCATCTGACGGCCATTCTGAAATCATACACATTGTAATTAGTTTAGTTTAAACCTATTTATTTTAGCTCGATTGCATCGAAAGCCTTAGGCTTATAGAAATGCTCTCGAGTCCGTTTCCTGGGCCTAAAACCAGTACTTGGTGTCTTTGGGGGAGATCACAGGAATGCTCCCAGTAGGGTTCGAACCCGTGACCTCCTGATCCCTAGGCGGACACTATATCCACTACGCCACGTATGTAATTATGTAATGTAATTGTAATTGCATTTTACTGTCAAAGGCAAAAAGCAAGTCAAACATATTGTCACTGAAAGAGAACTTATGTACTTCTTTCTTCAGTAGAAATAAAACAAAACAGCTAATAATGGAATTATGCATAATTTAATTTCTGATGCACACAAAACTATTGATTCATTTTGTTGAAAGGACGAAATTGCATAGAGAATATTTAAAAGAGTTTTCTGTTCTCCAACTGATTCTACTTCAAGAGCGGATTTTTTTTTTATCCAAATGTCAATTACTTATTGCAAATCGCAGGTTAGATTCAAAACAATTGCTACTGATAAAGAAATGTTAAATAGATACACCAGTTTCACAGTCAATTGAATTAGATTATATGGGCCGCGCTCTGTGAAAATTGGGTTTAATGCATGTGCATACAGTGTCATCCCAGATTAGCCTGTGCAGTCCGCACAGGCTAATCAGGGACGCTACTTTCCGCACATGTATAAAACACCCTTTTCACAGAGAGCGACTCAAATATTTTCAAAGCCAACCATCGCACCACTGCAAATATCCTGGTGTTGATCCTCTTCTGCACTATGATGACCGACAGCTTGGGGCTGTAGTTCTCGCCCAGGTGGGTGAAGCAGCTGCGCAGCTGGTCCACCTCGTAGTCCTCCACCGTGCTCAGCTGACCGTCACCCACACCGTCACGGAACACGATGATCTTCTCAGGCAGTTCGTGGTTGGTCTGAAACACACAATATCAGCTGCACTCTGGAAAAACTGGGCTTAATGCATGTGCGTCAAGTGTCATCCCAGATTTGCCTGTGCAGTCCACACAGGCTAATCAGGGACAACACTTTCTGTCTTCACTGGTTTTTTGTTAGGAATAGATTTCCCTTCAACAAAAAATACAATAAAAGCAGAACAGAGTTGTCCCTGATTAGCCTGTAAGGACGGCACAGGCTAATCTGGGATGAAACTTTTCGCACCTGTATGAAGCACAATTTTCCCAGGCGAGGCTCTCTTTACATACCACAACAAAAATGAACATATAATGTGTCTTCTAAATCCTCTCAAACAAATATCTAGAGGCTCCTTAGTAACCTTTACAACCATGAACTGACCACAGCAGCAAGCAGTGTACCGGTCAGACGTACCTCATGATACTTGGTGAGAGCCGACACCAGGCAGACTTTGAGGCCATCCACTAGCTCCTGACTGACTGGTTGTATCATGCAGCGCGAGTACCAGCGTGTGCAGTTCTTGTTCTGTGACGCCACAAAGCCACAGATGCTCTGCTTCTTGCCTGCAGTGTCATGGTAGATGTCCACACCAATCACCATGAGACCTTTCTGTAAATGTACACACGGTTAAATACGGCTTTCACTGGACTTAAACCATTCAAAGATAGAGAAAAAACTGACTAATTGACTAACATTTACTAGTGTCAGTCAGGGTTTGTAATCGTGCTTTACCTACCATTATTAGTAGTCAACGTAAGAACAAGACTAGTTCCCACTTATAGAAGTATTAAACATCTATGACAACAAAATGGGTATCCAAATTTTACTTCAAAATCTGTACATTGGCAAAAAAGGAGAAAAATAAAAGCATGAAAATAGTAAAGAACAGTTATCAATTTATCAGCATACAGATCCATATATCTAAACATCAAAATAACTTGCATAGATGCAAATAACACATCAATGTTCCAATTAATAAAAGCAAAATGGTACAGCAGCTGAAATGTGACAACAACTCACCAATGGAATGGACACAGCCCAGAGTTCACCCCCTAGTTTGCAGTTTATCTGCAAAGCAATCTTTTGTGCCACACTGCGAAGTTTCTTCTGATCACTGATTGTCTTGGCATTTATCACCTGTGATAAGAATTACAATTTCTTTTACTCATTTAACACAATTTTTTTTTTTCATGCATTAGCATCATTACATGACACAAGTTCAAATCTGTAGTAATACATATAGAAACCACATTGTGAAGTGCATTCCAAATAATCATGAGCAAATCATATTATTGTGATTACACTTTAATAACCCAGACCCTTAAATAAACCCATTTTTTAGCAAGATAAGAGATGTGTTGAAAAGAAAAAATTGGGAAACATACATGAAATCTAACCCACATCAGAGTACTTAAAACATTCATTTTTAAATTCACATTTCTCCCTTGATATTAAAAAAGCTAGTATATAACTATGTTACCTGACTGGGGATAGGTGATTCCACACAGCACGTCTTCTTGATGGCTGAGTATCGGTCATCCCTGCTTGTGGGGCATATGGCAATAACAATCTGAAGCTGAAACACCAAGCAATTGTTTACATAAGCCACTGATATCGCCAACAAAAAGGGTTTTTAAACACAAGAATTTCTATGAAAGCAAATTATTTGTTGTCCAAATTGCTTTAAACTGCCAATTCATACTGCATACTAAATATACTAAATATTATTATTATTATTATTATACCGGATTTATATAGCGCCCTTTTCATACAAGAGTGCACGTTCAAAGGCGCTTTACATAAGAACATTTGACGTATCCCAGATACGAATACATTTTGCAACACAGTTTCAAAAGAAATCGATCAAAGCTACTCAATTATACTATAAAACTACTCTAAAATACTTATACTATAAGTACTATGTAAAAAAAAAACATGCACAGTAACCCTAGAATAGAAAGATCAACAAGACACTATAAAACTACCCTATGTGTATAGCTATAAGACAATTAATGACACAATAANAAAACTGCCACGCCCCCTGGCAGCCATGTTTTTCAACCAACCGGAACCATTTACGAACTCGTTCAAGATATCATTAGAACAAATGTTCTGACTAAGTTTCATGAAGATTGGACAATAAATGTGACTTCTAGAGTGTTAACAAGGTTTTACTATAGCCATATAAGGAAAACTGCCCCGCCCCTTGGCGGCCATGTTTTTCATCCAACCGAAACCATTTTTGAACTTGTCCAAGATTTTATTGGGACACATGTTCCCACCAAGTTTCATGAAGATTGGACTAAAAATGTGACTTCTAGAGTGTAAACAAGGTTTTACTACTATAGCCATATAAGGAAAACTGCCCCGTCCCCTGGCGGCCATGTTTTTCATCCACCCGGAACCATTTTCGAACTTGTCCAAGATATTATTGAGACACATGTTCTGACCAAGTTTCATGAAGATTGGACTATAAATGTGACCTCTAGAGTGTTAACAAGGTAAATGTTGACGCCGCACGACGGACGACGCACGACGGACAAAAGGCGATCACAATAGCTCACCATGAGCACGTTGTGCTCAGGTGAGCTAAAAAAATATACCATAACCACGAGTCCACAAACCCCCAAAGGAATAATTATGCTTCCTTTAAAAGGGTGCATTCAAGTTCATGCTGATTTAGACAAGGGTAACGTCAGGATAACATTACCACGAGTCCACAAACCCCCAAAGGAATAATTATGCTTTATAAGCAAGTAAAGAATACATCATGAGGTAGAATAATTTTTGGAAATAAAAATTATTTAACATCCAAAAAAATACAAGATCAGTTATGATAAAACAAGAATGACAGACAAAAAAAACTTCAAATAATCCTGTGTACATACCCTCGGGTTAATGTTTTCCCTGAGTGCCCTGATGTAGGTCTCCACTCTGTCATCCTTCAGCTCAAACCTGGTTGGCTGGGCGCAGTCAATGCCCATGGAGCCAGCCACTTTCAGCATCATGTCAATGAAGTCCAGGGCCTTCGTGTGGTCCCTCTTGGTGTACATCACCACCCAGGTCTTCAGAGGCACTGCCGTGATCACGTGTTCATTGGTGGCAGCGCGGCTCCAGTCTGCTTGGGGACCCGACATGCACTTGTTGCTGCGGAACTGGATCTCTTCCTGGCGCATCTGACGGCCTTCAAACTGTCAAACAATAAACAATCATAAACCTACTGATTTTATGGAAAAATCCATACAATGGATTACACAGCAATACTGCTTATTAATTTGAATATTGTAAGCCGCAATCATTTATCCTCACGCTGATTTACTATAGAGGCATCACAAAAAAATAAATGAGTACAGATTTAAGAAAATAAAATGTTACCAAAAATTGTTATATAATGATTTCAATGCAGTTTCTGTATTCTGAATTGTGAGACATATTTTCTGTAGCTCTTTCTTTGTCCCCTTTTGTCATTCCATTTGAATTCTAATTTTGATGACAATGAGTTTCTGTCTGACTCTTCATCTGTCAGTCTGTCCTTACAGTTCATATTTTCCACAGGTTTAAATTAGACACTAAAGATCCGAGTATGATGGACCTAATATGATGGACATGCGGATATTTTCAAGTTATTCTGCTTAATTCTTTTTCAGAGAGTTGCTGCCATTTGATTAGAAATATATCATTTCATAATGGATTGTTTGTTTCAAAGCCAGAGCTCAGGTGCTTATGATCCAATTGATCAAACTAAATATGCAGCATTCTTCCAGGATGGACATGCCCATGTTGTCAGCTCATTCTTCTAAATCGATTTTTTGCGCGGGATCTCGGACACTTAATGACCTGAATTTGATGAAAATCATATGAAGCCTTCCTTTTGGGTAGACATGAACCTATTTTAAAGTGATTCCCCTCTAATGTCAATTCAATGTTATTGTTCAGGTCTGTTGATCTTTCATAGAGTTATTGCCTCATGTGCTTGTTTCAATGCCTTTTCTTACCCCAAACATTAACCCTTTGCATGCTGGGAAATTTGTCGTCTGCTAAAATGTCGTCTGCTGAATTTCTAAAATTAGCATTGTCTTCGATTTTTATTGAAAGAATACTATCAGAATAGCAAACAGTTTGGATCCTGATGAGACGCCACGTTCTGTGGCGTCTCGTCTGGATCCAAACTGTTTGCAAAGGCCTTCAAAATTCGGTTCCCGCACTGAAAGAGTTAAGTTTTGGGGCACTCACATCGAGGATATTGCTGTCCATCTGGAGTCCCCACTTTTCCAGTTCGCCCCGAGCCTCGTCATTGTCGTTCACATGATGAAGGAACTTCATCATGTGTAGTTTGCGCTGCTCTGGGGTCACACGTGTGTGGGCGGCCAGGTCCTACAGAGCAAGGCAACATCATGTGTCAACTAAGTAACAGAATGATCTATGTACTGCTTTTTTCTTTACATATTAAATCTTTAGGCCCAAGCAATCCTCAGGATGTGATATATGATTGAGTGTTGGAATGAGGGCTGAATGGTATACAGTAACTTGATAACTCATTTACGCACCAGACTGTTAATTATACAGTTTTCAACAAAAAAATATAAACAAGTAACCACATTACCTGAAAACCAGTATCAAATTCACACATCATACATTTAAGAGTCATTTAATTTATTTGAAAAAAAAACAACATGTGTTAAGCAATTAAAGAATTGTAAATATGTGTTACCTAAAATATTACATTTGAACATACTTTAGTCTTTGTGAACTAAATAATTATAAACCAAAATTCCACCCCTAGTTGTGCACATTGCTAGCTGAGACCGTACCTTCATGACTCTGAAGTCCTGTCTCAAGGCATCATTCAGTCCCGACATGTAGCACAACTCTGGAATCAGGCACACAACCTCCAGCTTGGGCCTGCGCTGCTGAAATTGCAATTGATATTGATTTCAACAATAGGATTTAAAAGATACGATCTTAACTCTAGGAATGAATTCCTCTTACAATGCCTTCAGTTATTCCATTTCAAAGTTCAGTGTCACTCACACAGTCTGCGTAAGAAAATTAAAAACCTATAACTGCATATAATTTATTATAGACATTCACTTTCAAGAAGAACCACAAGAAAACATTGCAGACACTCTGTAGAATGCCCTGTTATTGAATGATAAAGCAACATAGATGAGCTTTAGTTGATAAACAGACAAGACAGATTATACAGTCAAACCTCATTATTTTGAAGTCATTGGGACCCAAGAAAAAAACTTTGAAATAACAATAATTCAAATTAAACATTTCTTGTTTAAATAAAAAATATAGTTGTCATGATTCCAATATTGTGAAAATGTGTTATCGGGCTTACTTAACTGTTTATTACGACGTTTTAAATGTTTATACTGTTGACCTGTTTCTGCATGCTTTATTTTATGACATCATTATTCAAATATTATAAAATTGAATTTGAAAACCTATAAAAATACTTACATGTTTTAACATTGATTTTTACTGTGCACACTGGTCAATGCTAAACCTTGCCATTCCTAAATGTTATAATCAAACTTCAAGAAGTATGAACAACCTATTATTAATATCAATAGGTGTTTAATAATCTTCGATTGCACTGATTAGCATTTAATAAAAAAAACAACAACTGGAAATGGGTGGAAATAAAGGGTCCAGAACAACAATAATTAAACAAGAGCACCGCCTAGCGGGTGCAGACCGCTCATCTTTTTGTCAAAGTATGAATCAAATCTGATCATCAATAAAGAAGTAAAAATTTGGCAATTTTAGCAAAATTGTGGGGGGGGTTTTCTAAGTATAAAAGGTGCCATAATTCTGTCAAAATGCCAGTAAGACTTACATAACTTTGCCTGCACAGTCCCCTTATGATAGTTAGTAAGTGTTGCAAGTATGAAAGCAATAGCTTTGATACTTTAAGAATAAAGTGGACCTTAACACAAAACTTAACCAAATTTTCAATTTTCTAAGAATAAAAGGGGCCATCATCAGCGTTCTAGATAAGCTGCGTATCAGCAAAATATACGCATTAGAAATATCAAAGTACGCTCAATTTATCATTTCCGTGCGTACATTTAAGCAAGCCAATCTGGACTTACGCAAATGATGTAAATTCTTTGCGTACAACATAAACAAACAAGAGCACCGCCTTGCGGGTGCAGACCGCTCATCTATTTTCTTTTTAAAGGTGAAGGGACTCTCATTTTCAATCACAAAGGAGGGAGGGGTGGAGTGAAGAGGGGTGTATAGTGTGCGGGTGTGTATTTCAAACATAAAATAATAAAAATAAATATTTGTGAGGGTGTGGTGGTAATTTGTGAAATGATCTTAAAAA
>VMBQ01000025.1:0-11766 GCA_007657795.1 Dreissena rostriformis | reverse complement strand
TGTGCGTATGGAAAGGCCTTGTCCATATACACATGCATACCAAATATGAAGGTTATATCTCAAGGGACATAGAAGTTATGAGCATTTTTCGAAACCTAAACGCAGATTTTGAAACCTAAACGCAGACCCTTACTTCAAGGTCAAGGTCACAGGGGTCAAAATTTGTGTGCATATGGAAAGGCCTTGTCCATATACACATGCATACCAAATATGAAGGTTATATCTCAAGGGACATAGAAGTTATGAGCTTTTTTCAAAACCTAAACGCAGATTTTGAAACCTAAACACAGACCCTTACTTCAAGGTCAAGGTCACAGGGGTCAAAATGTTTGTGCATATGGAAAGGCCTTGTGCATATACACATGCATACCAAATATGAAGGTTATATCTCAAGGGACATAGAAGTTATGAGCATTTTTCGAAACCTAACACAAAGTGTGACGGAATTTCAGACAGACGGATGGACGGACGGACAGACGGACAGTGCGATCACTATATGCCACCCTACCGGGGGCATAAAAATGTTCAGACTAAACACATATTAAAATTGGAATAAGCGCATAAACTGAGTAAATATTGATCCATTGAAATCTGAGAAACAAAAGCTGTCCCAAGACAGCACACTATTCTTCCACTTTGATAGTGTGATGATTAATGTACATTTTCTGTCAGTCACCTGATATAGTGACGACAAAGCCATATTGGAAGTTGAAGATCTGTAGTAGTTTCAGTTGTATATTATATGTTAACTCAAAGAGCTCTGAGAATCTATAAAGAATTAAGTAGTAATTGTTCAAACCAAGTGCAGGGAAATCTACGATATGTTTCATGTTTCAAGTCAGTTAAAATTACAATTTAGTTATGTCAAGTTTTAAAAGGTGTATTAATAATGCTTCAATTTAAAGTGTTATCACTAATCATGTTTCAAAATATTATCCAAATAAAATGGTGTTACTCTGTTACGTAGACTGATAGTTCTTTACTTATTTCTGGTCTAAATACAACTGTCCCTAAATACCAAAAAGTGCTTGATATTGTATAGCCTGCTTTATTTCAAGGCTGTAGAACAGTGACATTTTACATAGATAGGCTAGTATTCCATCTCTCGCATCCGTATCCGCAAAATCATATTAACGCTATATTCCATGTATCCACATACGTCGAACGTATCGTTCTATATAGGAAAACTTCTGGGAGGGTGTGGCCTATGTGGGCGGGGCGCCCCAGGGTTGGGAANTTCAGATTAAAGGTTCTTGAAATGACAGTGATCTACAGTACTCATAGGCATACCGTGCAGATCATACAAGTGCTCCCTGTGATGCAAGGTTCTCTCATACTTAGGAAACATGATTGGTACATACCTCTCCCTGCTGCATTTTGGCCTTTGGCCGATGGATTAGGAGTGGCTGCCCCTGGTCTTTGATGGTGAGATTATAATTCTTCCTGAAATCATTTCACAGGTCAAGTATTACACATATTCAGGGGTGTGATTGAAGAGAAGCCTTAGGGGAGGAAAATTCTGTCGAATGATTTTGGACAAGATGTGCATTATGGGGAAACACACTTTTAAAACAGACACACAATAAACACACTACAGGATTTATATATAAAAACCTTTTTTTACTTCACGTACCAAGGATGCAAATGTAACAGAATTCATTTGGGGTGATTTTCATAATGTCTGTCATGTTGTTTCTCAATTCTTAATGCTAGGAGTCTTTCGCTTTTGCTCAATGTTTTTACTTGTGCAATATGGTCAGCTCTTTTACAGTGTTCAATTTGCCTTATTCCACAAAGTCAATCTTCCTTAACCATTCGGAAACTGGTATTTTTTTTATAACCACCGTTGTTTCTCGCTACTCCCATTTAAATCTGTTCTACACTGATTTGTCAATCACTGAAATTTGCGGACTGCACAGGCTAATCTGGGATGACAATTTACGCACAAGCATTATGCCTCGTTTTCTCAGAACACAACACAATTTTCTTTAGAATGCGGTCTTTTGCAAATGTATCAGAAAAGAAATAACCAACAAATTTTCAAACACAGATTTTGATTTGAAGATTCTCAAATGATGATCTCTAAACTTTTGATTCTTTCACTTGTGATAAAACTTAGTCGGTAACATAATGAACAAATGCACTAAGGACTAAACAATATTGAACTACATGTACGCGTTTTGTTCATAACATTTTGCTTAAAATACAACTATCCTGAATATTCTATTATAAATGGCATAACAAGCTCATATGTACTTGTAATAGTCTATGAAGGACATTTCCTCTCCATTTGCAAGCTGGAACGTGTGGGTTGGGTCTTTGTTCCATACAATATCATCCACGCGATATGTTTTGTTGTTGTATCGTGTCAGTACAACCGTTCCCACTAAAGTCCTTATCAATTCATCTCTGAATCCATGAGTATTACGTTGGACAATGGTGTACCTATATGGTTAAAGAAAACAAATGTAAATGAAACCATCAACATAAAATAAGTTGAATGACATATATTTCTAACCTAATGTTCAAAGTGAAAATTCTAATATAGCGAAAATCTGTTTGTTATTTAAAGCAACTTTGGAAGAGAATGTTAGAAATTAGAACACAAGGAATTTGATTACAGTATTTTAAGGAAAATGTGTAAGTATATAATTATGTAAGGAGGAATTATGTTAATATTATAAATTTACATATTTGGGTCATCTAGCCCAGTTGGAAAAGAAAACAAGGCTTGTCACCGTAGGATGATATATGCCCCCTTTTTCCACATTTTTCGAAACCTAAATCGCAAACTTTAAAAGTTAAGTGTGACGGAATTTCAGACCGACAGACGGACGGATGGTGCGATCACTATATGCCACCCTACCTGGGGCATAAAAATGTGACTTAACTAGAGTGTTTACATAGTTTTACTATACCCATATCAGGCAAACTGCCCCCTGGCTGCAATGTTTTTCAACGAACTGGAACCATTTTCAAACTCGGCTAAGATATCATCAGAAGAAATGTTCTGACCAAGTTGCATAGAGATTGGACTATAAATGTGACTTTGAGGGTAGTAACAGGGTTTTACTATAGCTTATGGAAAACTGCCCCCTGGCGGCACTGTTTATTAACAAACCGTAACCATTTTCAAACTCAGCTGAGATATCATTCGAACATATGTTCTCACCAAGTTTCATGAAGATTGGACTATAAATGTGACTTCTAGAGTGTTTACAAGGTTTTTCTTATTTCACCAAGTGACCTAGTTTTTAATGCATGTGACCCAGTTTCAAACTTGGCCAAGATATCATTGGGAAAAATCGTCTGACCAAGTTTCATGAGGATCAGACAATAAATGTGGCCTCTAGATAGTTAACGAGGTAAATGTTGATGATGGACAAAAAGGCGATCACCAGGGGTGTGATTTTAGAACCATCTTAGGGGAGGAAAATGCCCTACCTCCCTTACAGGGTTCAACTATACTCTTCATTTCTTTTTAGATCCAGCAAAGTTTATAACTATTTGTAAAATAAGTTTGACATTCAAAGTGAGAAAATCAGCTGAAAAGAGGAAAAATCACACCCCTGATCACAAAAGCTAAAAATTGACCATGCTGTCAGTTATGCATGGGTTCCTTACAACTTGTCAAGGACAGTTTCTGTAGTGAGCACTCGATGTGAGGCATCTGCAAGCAGCATGAGACCCCCCTCCTGCTCAGATACAGCCGTGATGTAGCCAGGCCAAACCTCCAGTCTGAAACAACATAACATTACTCAGGGGACGTGATAGATACAGCCGTGATGTAGCCGGGCCAAACCAGCAATCTGAAACAACATAACATTACTCAAACGACGCAATTTTAGAATCACGTCAGGGAGATACACCCTATCCCCCTCTTAAAGGGTTCATAAAATCACAACATTTTTTTTAATAGATCCAGCAAAATTCCCCCCCCCCCTCCTCCAACTACTGCCATTCATGAACACAAAAATGTATACTGCATTCACAAATTATGACGTTAAAGGCTTTTAGTGCTTTCCACAGGAGTTGTTTCAGGCGCCCCGGGGGTGATAGGGGTGGTTGGGGAGGGGTGTCCCCTCCCGACGTTGATTTGTTTTTAAATTTAGCGTGTCAATTGACGTTCTGTGGTGTGTTATAACTTTAAGATAACTGTGTCAAAAGACGTCATTTGGTGCGCTATGACTCTTCAAGAAAAACCCCAGATATAAAGTCATTTATAAAGATATATTTTTAATTGTTTAAAAACTTTCCCGCATAGATAGCAAAATCCGAACTCGAACGATTCCCCAATACGTCCGTATCAACCCGACTCTATTACTATATTACTTACTGCTTTTCAAGTTTCTATTGATTACCCGATAATCCCGTTTATTCCATTTTAAAAAGCACTTTCTGGTAAATATTGCCGATGAAAGTGCTCAATAATTTCTTTTACACAAACGTTGCCATTTTTCTAAAGTATCAAATAAATGTCGGCATAAGTGACTATTTATAGATTTGATGAAATATTGCCGCTGAACATGCATCAATCCCATGAAGTGATGTGTGATACAACGCTCAATACACCCACGCTTTTTATGCAAATGACGCGACGTTGTACATGCGGCATAATTTTCACGCCCTTTTTATTGAGACAAAGCGTCAACACAAAATAAATTCTTAATTGACACTGCTTATTTGAAGCAAGAATATATAAACGTCGCGTTAACATTTACATTCGGAAGTGTGTTTCGGATTACAAACGTGTTAACATCGACATTCGGGAGTGGGTTTCGGATTACAAATTTAATTATGCTTATTTGAGATTTCAACAAAACATCAACAGTGCGTAATGAATTCAACGACAATTTGTTTAAGCACTTTATGATTCGAATAAATGTTTTGACAGTATTATGCATGAAAGACATTTCCATGGGGATTACAGCCGGTTGCCATCATCAGTCTTCTAAGTAACTAAGTAGATTTCTGAGGCAATTACATGTACGCCACGAGTTGTCTGCATGATTGAACTGCAGGTATTCCCAGCCTATGACTGCTGTCGCTCATACAAAGCGTGCTCTCTCATTTGCCAATGTTGATTTTCCAATACAACGACGCTCCGCCTTAAGGCGGGCTTTAGTTGGGCAAAGCGACAAAGGATCGTAAATCGGCTTTCAAAATTTTCGGCAAAGTCGATATCGCTTTGATCTTAAGAATGGCTAGCTGCGGTTACTGCCAAAATACACTGATCGAAAAAAATTCAGGCGCCCTGTGGACTCTGATTTCCAAAATCAAGTGCCTCGGTGAGGGACGGTTAAATGGCCTGTGGAAAGCACTGAAGGCTTTATGGTTTGACTTTTATTATTTCTGAATAGAAAATTCATCCGAGAGAAGATCATTTGAATCAGTACTGATCAAAGAAAAGAATGATGAAAACCTGTAGATAAAATTAAACTTACTTGTGCTGTGGGACCCCAAGTGGTGTATAAGGGTTGTAGAAATATCTGCCCACCTGTACCATCTTTAAAATTCCCATTATCCTACAACAAAAAACAAAGGCCTGTCAACGGAACACTAGACAATCATATCAAGTACATTTGTAAGCAAGTGTTGGAATAAACAAGGGTAGTGTCACTGAAAAAAGCAGTTCCCTACCAAGATAATATTAGATCTATGTGGGTTTTAAATAGAACTTTTAGAAGTAGAACTTAGTTATAAATGTAATTTAGTATTAACAATTTTTGATATTGATACCATATCTTCTTATGTTGTGTTATACCCACATGCATATTTTTGCTACTTAATGTTTTGTTCAACAGAAAATATCACTATTTTAAAATGTTACAGTTTTATTTTTGATGGCCCAATTAACTTTGAAATAGCTGTGTTTAACTGTAATATTTTTTTCAAATATAACATGAGCCTTGTTCTCGGAAAACTGGACTTAATGCATGTGCGTAAAGTGCCGTCCCAGATAAGGCTGTGCAGACCTCACAGGCTAATCAGGGACAACACCTTTCGCCTAAACTGGATTTTTGCCAAGAAAAGACTTCCTTTAAACAAAACATTCCATAAAAGCGGAAAGTGTCATCCCTTATAAGCCTGTGCACACGCTTATCAGGGACGACACTCTACGCAAATGCATTAGACCCAGATTTCCCAGAACAAGGCTCATATGATCTAAATATGACTGAAGGCGACTGACTTCCTGAAGATGATGTTGTAGAGCTGGTGACAGGACTCAGGTGGGATCACCTTTGTGAGACGGATATAGATGGTCACTGGGACTCCATCTGTAGGACGCACCCCTGTGAACACTGTCTCCTGAAAACAGCAAGTTCCGAATGCAGTGAAATAAAGCTTGACAAATAGCTATGTATGGAATACGCACAAACTTCAAGTTTCCACTATGACCTTGCCCTTTCAGCTAGTGACCTGGTTTTGCACACGACAAGCCATTGTCATATGATAATCATTTGTTGCAATTAATTTTGAAATCCCATAACACACTACAAAGTTATGAGCCTGACACGAACCGGTACTTTGACTATGTGGGATGTGCATATAAGAATTGAAATACTCCTTAAACTTAAAGACGGCAACTTTTGTTTTGCACTTGACACATAATCTGTGTATGATGGTCATCTACGCCAATATATATATTTTTTTTAAATAACATTCATAATTAAGTTTTTTTGGCCTGACACGAACATGTACTTTCATAATATGCATACAAGTTATATGCAAAAACTCCAATTGTACACTAAGAATTTAACCTTTAAGTGAGTGGCGTGGTTGTAGCACTTGACACATCGGCCTGATTTGATGATAAAAAATTCTGATTTGGATTTCAATTTAGTGTTTGTACCTAACAAAGCTCAAACAGATACTGTGACCTTAGAGATAATCTTTCACAACATGTCCCTGTCGTCTGCAACAAAGGCTTATTAAAAAAACTTTCGCAAATGTGTCGAATTTAGCTTCAATGGGGATCAACAGCAAAACCCCATCACACTCGACAGAGGTAACAATATATGTAATTACGCCCCTATAATGGTAGGTCATAATGAGCAGTGCAACCCTGCAATCCATTTTTGTTTATATAATTGCTTAAGAGCATGGAAATCTTACAGGCCCGCCCATATTCAGTTGAGAATCTAGGCCTTTCCAATAACAACATTCCCCAGTTCAGGACCTGCAGACTTGTAGCTTGTACCAATCATTGCTTAAGATTCCAAGTTCAGCTTACCTGCTGAGGTAATTTAATTGGCAGGAACAAAATGCTGCCATCAAAGGCCTTAGTAAAACCAATGACATCCCGATGTTCATTGATCAGCTTGATGCGCATTCCCTTCGAGTCAATGTTGGGGCTGAAGTCAACATGGTACTGGAACACGCCAGGGTTCATACACTTTATGCGTATGTAGTTCGCACACAAATGCATACTGGAAAATAATCATTACAAATATTTAATTGGATGACAGCTATCAAATTCATCGTATGAACAACAAAAAACATCTCAAAACATTTCTAATGCTATAATCATTTCTTTTGTTCAATATGTTTGCAATAAAATGAAAAACTCTCTGAAAATAAACAGATCGTTAAACTTAAATCTGTCCCTGTTTTGTTGTTGTTTACTTTCTTTTGCACGCCACACTTTTCATTTCAATAAAATATGTAGATTCTTTGATAAAAGTTATTGTCAGTAAATTAAAACTAATTTGTTTATAAGTTAAACAGTAATTTTATAACAATGAGATTCTTACGGCTTCCCATCTGTGCCATGCATCTGAATGACATCTCTGCTTTCCAGCGACATGCGTTCCAGTCTACTGATGGGAGGTGCATCTTGCCCCTCCCCCTGGGGCCTCATTGGGAGAGGCTGGGAGGGATGGACGGGTATTGAGGGGGCTGGGACTGGGGCCACCTGTGTGGCCTGCTGCAGGACTGCTGTGCCTCTAGCTGTTGATTGTGGCAGGGACTGTCTGGACCTGTCAGAGAGAAGTGCCTGCATGGAGGCGAGTCCACGACCCATCGGCCGGGGTACAGCTGGCCCTGCTCTTGCATCTCCTCCTGAAAATACATGCACAATCATTAATGATAACAACTTAATTGGACCCAATATAGAACTTGCTTTTAATTCAATGTCCGAATTTAACTTTTTATTAGTACGATTCCTCTATCAGTTTTCACCTTAATTCACCAAATTTTAATACAGCAGTGTTCCTCCAATCCATCCTCATTTTTCCTGAACAGCCCAAAACAAATTTCATTCTTATGATTAGCACATTTTCTCAACATGCTACAATACATTCACATGTTAATTAGTGCATTCAAGTTATTTCAAATATCCTGAAGAATTTCCCTTTCTTTGTCACAATTTTTGTTCTTTCAACAGAACAGGCAACTAAATTTCCACTTAAATAACCTTTTGCAATCAAATGGAAATTGTTTAGTTTTTGTTGCTTGTTTTGTGTTAGCTACACAATTTATTTTCATTGGAAAACAAAGCCCCCATGTTACCTGGTGTTGGTAGTGTGAGCTGACTTGCAGCCTGCTTGTTGAGAAGGCTGGCTAGGACAGCCCCACGTCCCATAGGGGCAGGAGCCTGAGGGGTAGGAGCCTGAGACGCTGGACTGGCCTGCTCAGCTGCTGGGGCCACAGAACTAGCCGGCTTCTGTCAAAACATTGTATTTATAGATTAGTGAAATATAATGACACTGATCCTGAACAATCCAGTAACAATATTTAATCCATGTCATGATACAAATTCCTTTTAGTGAAAAATTGTGTATTTGCAGTTAGCTGGTATGATTTGCAACAGAATGCTTACTTCTTCTTGTCCATTATCTCCAGGTTTTCTGGGTGGCTGTGAAAGTGCTTGCAGGAGGAGGGCTCCTCTTCCACCTCTTCCATAACCGCCAGAAGCCATGCTTAAATAACAAAGACTGGGGAGTCAAAATTAGTTAGAAATAATGTTCATGAAAAAGCATTTGCTATTATTATAAGATAAGCTCTGTGGGCCATCAATTTCAATGTTTGCCTTCAAACAGCTTTATGAACTTAAATAACAGGATCAAAATCATGTAATGATGATATAATTATTGTTAAAGGTTCGATACCAGTCAGGTATCACCAAGTGGCCAGAATAGTTCAACTTGTCTCGTGCAAGATGACATTAATTTGGAAATACGGACAACAAAACATAAACATAATTGATACAAGAGATGTGTTTGTCAGAAACACAATGCCCCCTACTGAGCATGCATACCAAATATGAAAGTTATATCTCAAGGGACATAGAAGTTATGAGCATTTTTCGAAACCTAAACACAGATTTTGAAACCTAAACGCAGACCCTTACTTCAAGGTCAAGGTGACAGGGGTCAAAAAATTTTTGCATATGGAAAGGCCTTGTCCATATACACATGCATACCAAATATGAAGGTTATATCTCAAGGGACATAGAAGTTTTGAGCATTTTTCGAAACCTTAACGCAGATTTTGAAACCTAAACGCAGACCCCTACTTCAAGGTCAAGGTCACAGGGGTCAAAATTTTTGTGCGTATGGAAAGGCCTTGTCCATATACACATGCATACCAAATATGAAGGTTATATCTCAAGGGACATAGAAGTTATGAGCATTTTTCGAAACCTAAACGCAGATTTTGAAACCTAAACGCAGACCCTTACTTCAAGGTCAAGGTCACAGGGGTCAAAATTTTTGTGCGTATGGAAAGGCCTTGTCCATATACACATGCATACCAAATATGAAGGTTATATCTCAAGGGACATAGAAGTTATGAGCATTTTTCGAAACCTAAACGCAGATTTTGAAACCTAAACGCAGACCCTTACTTCAAGGTCAAGGTCACAGGGGTCAAAATTTTTGTGCGTATGGAAAGGCCTTGTCCATATACACATGCATACCAAATATGAAGGTTATATCTCAAGGGACATAGAAGTTATGAGCATTTTTCGAAACCTAAACGCAGATTTTGAAACCTAAACGCAGACCCTTACTTCAAGGTCAAGGTCACAGGGGTCAAAATTTTTGTGCGTATGGAAAGGCCTTGTCCATATACACATGCATACCAAATATGAAGGTTATATCTCAAGGGACATAGAAGTTATGAGCATTTTTCGAAACCTAAACGCAGATTTTGAAACCTAAACGCAGACCCTTACTTCAAGGTCAAGGTCACAGGGGTCAAAATTTTTGTGCGTATGGAAAGGCCTTGTCCATATACACATGCATACCAAATATGAAGGTTATATCTCAAGGGACATAGAAGTTATGAGCATTTTTCGAAACCTAAACGCAGATTTTGAAACCTAAACGCAGACCCTTACTTCAAGGTCAAGGTCACAGGGGTCAAAATTTTTGTGCGTATGGAAAGGCCTTGTCCATATACACATGCATACCAAATATGAAGGTTATATCTCAAGGGACATAGAAGTTATGAGCATTTTTCGAAACCTAAACGCAGATTTTGAAACCTAAACGCAGACCCCTACTTCAAGGTCAAGGTCACAGGGGTCAAAATTTGTGTGCGTATGGAAAGGCCTTGTCCATATACACATGCATACCAAATATGAAGGTTATATCTCAAGGGACATAGAAGTTATGAGCATTTTTCGAAACCTAAACGCAGATTTTGAAACCTAAACGCAGACCCCTTCTTCAAAGTCAAGGTCACAGGGGTCAAAATTTGTGTGCGTATGGAAAGGCGTTGTCCATATACACATGCATACCAAATATGAAGGTTATATCTCAAGGGACATAGAAGTTATGAGCATTTTTCGAAACCTAAACGCAAAGTGTGACGGAATTTCAGAAGGACAGAGAGACGGACAGACGGACAGTGCAATCACTATATGCCACCCTACCGGGGGCATAAAAATACGACATGTACATAATCATAAGCAAAAGGTGGTATGTTTTGTGGCTTGGACATCTGCATGATATTGGATTCACTGTGTACATGCATAACGGTGTGCTAATTTATGTGATAATTTTCTTAAACTCGTTGGTAATGGGTACAAAACAATAATTGTTACTTGCCCCCTCTTAGATAAAATGCTTAGAGTTGTGTCCTCACACTGATCATGCTTATGTGACTAAGTAAGTACAGTGAGCCATGGACTATGAGCATGTACATATAAAACAGGGCCTTTCGCAGGCTGTTTTTTGTGCCGGGGGACAGAGGCGCTTCAACTCTCACTTGAACATACATGTAACATGGATGATTGAAAATATTTTTGTACCTATAAACACTGCCAAGTGCACGCAAAGTTTATAAATCAAACCGCTATAATGACTGCAGTGGATGACAATTCTGTAATGCTTTAACACTTGAATTCCGGCTTACTGGTATGTATATTACATCATGTCCATTACCAGTATTGATTGACACCATTTTTGAACAGTCACTTGATAATAGTGATACACTCTATCCTACTGTGTCATTGTACATGTATGCAAGGAAAAACCGTTTTTCCGTTAGTTTTCAACGCATTGCAAGCATGATTGTAGCTTATGAGCAACAAACCATGTGGTATATCTTTATATAGACATGCAAAAACATTCCATTTAGTATTTTAGACTGAACAAGAGATGTGTTTGTCAGAAACACAATGCCCCCTACTGCGCCGCTTTGAAAATAAAAATAAAATAAAATGATGTTAAGTGACCCAGTGTTAAAGGTCAAGGTCACAGGGGTCAAAAGTTGTGTGCGTTTGGAAAAGTCTTGTCCATATACACATGCATACCAAAT
>VMBQ01000024.1:620083-679264 GCA_007657795.1 Dreissena rostriformis | reverse complement strand
ATTTACACCTAAAAAATATTTTATTCATTTGAGCATCCCCTTTAACTACAATTAGTACAAACGAATATAAAAAAATTAGCACAAGCGTATAAGCGATTGCTTTTGTTATGTTGGCTAAAACATAACGGTCCTTCCCGTTTCACCTAGTGCATATAACATTTTTCTAAACTTACCACACCTTCCTGCACATACTATGAAGAATTGCATCGCATTATGGGCAACGTTTTCATTTTGTAAATCAAGTTATAGAGCCATTCATGTCGTGCAAATAACACGCTCATCGCACATTGAGTTAATACACACTGTCTCTGATACAAGGAAAGTAAACCAATTTATACCAAGATCTGAACGCGCTACAACGGCATGGACGTGGCAATTGGTTGACGTATTAAATGCTCATCAAGATGCATCCTCAGTTGTTCAACACGAAACATGTTTATTAAATCTTCGAAAGAATGTACTGCAATCTGCCCACGTGTTGTTATGAGAAATATGATATTTTATTATAGGTATGACACAATCAGCTGGAAAAGGTTTAATACAGATTAATTCGGATGAAACGCGGTGAAAACGGATTTATCCATAAAAATGAGCTGAATGAGGCTTATTTTTTAGAGATTGTAAAGAGATTAATTCCGGAACAAAATCCCTATCCCCACTGTATGCACTATAAGTATGTCTCTATTACAATTTAAATAATGTTCGATTACAAGTTTTTGTCAATAAACACGGGGTTGTGATGCTTTGGTAAATTATCTCAAGCGCGTTCTCGAGTTATAATTTAAACGCAAATCAGAACGACAGACTTTCACTTTTTTATCGAAAATACATTTCTTTCGAATCAAAAATGAATTTATATTGGTATGCAATTGAAATTGAAAGTATATTTAACAATCAGGCTATGTTTAGGTTCTTTGCCTATATCTGCATTGATTGGGAGTATGTATCGTGTGATTTGTCTATTTGAGGTTCAGCGAGCACCATCTTGCATTGTATAAATCAATAAATGAAAATATGAGGCGAGAGTGTTCCTTACACACTGTTTATAGGTGTGTTACAAGTCTATTTTCAATGGTATTTATTAAAAACAGCTTCTAAACAAATATGTGTTAAATTTGTAACACATCCATATTGGATATATTATCTTTCTTACAGACATCGTGTTATGATTTGAACCATTATATTTCAATGCAAATAATAACACATGCTCTGTACTTCATTTTAGTAATATTGTCCACTGTATGACAAGGATTTTCCAATTACTTACGCCCTTATATGGATGTTAATTTTCTGTTTAAATTATGGCAGAATTAATTTACATATCCAGAACATAATCATCAAGGGATACCGGAATTGCATTTGGTTTGATGTGAAACATGATTGTCAACGAGTTGTTATAAAATATAAGATGTTATGGTGTTGACTGCGTAAAGTATTTTGTTATCGTTATAATCGTTTATTCTACCAAATACACATTTATAACGTTGTTTCTGAGTTTGTTAATGACTAAATCATGCACGAACGTATGACTTTTAAGTTGTGCTCGCTTATCTGTATGTATGTATTGTATAGAGGCATACAAAACCAATTTTTTACTCCTGGTTATAGAAAAGTATATTTTCTTTTAATTGTGTTTCAATAACCACTAGCGCAATTAAATTATTTCATACACCGACATAAAAAAAAAATATCCTCTATATCGCCAAGACATAACCATATAAACCTCATTAAGTTCTTTGGATAATTTGTGTGTTTAAAGCCTATATTGATCAACGACGGAAAGATATTAGGAAACTTCATTGGATAAGAAATATTCTGATCTTTAGGGGTGAATAAATAAACTCTACATGACACTGACAAGGTTATTGTAAACTTAAAAAATATTAGATGCATTACCTGCCTCAAACAGTGCATACATCTTCTTAACTTCATAAAAATCGTATGTGGTAAAGTATTAGTTTTTGGACAGGTTTTTTCTTCGTCCTCCTCTTCTTTTTATTAGTATTACTAATTACTTATTTGCTGTATTATTCTGCTTCGACGTCTATCCTGAGAATAACATTGTATCGTGAATGTCTATGAAATTGATAACGATTTACGCAAGGTGTTACGTTTCCCGTTCTGAAATAATGACACATCACAGGCTATAAATCAAATAAAGGATGTGTCGATGAAGCTATGGATTATGTTACACTATATCAAACAAATTGACAGTTGGTCAGCAGATAAATTGACATAAGTCTCCTGCTGCAACATTAATTGTATGAGGCGAGTAGCAATAATATCACAAAGACAGCATGTTGCTTTCTTACTTCCAGTTATATTGTTATTTTATTTTATTGGCTGTATACGTCAACCACTTTGTTAAGGGACATAAAAGCAATGGGATCAAATGATCGTACATAATATTGTCAACTATGTCGTTATTGTGTCAATCGGTCTATAACCATTATTGAGCGATTTATTATTGCATAATAGTACACTGCTGGTCATTCTTAAAAAATAAAATTGTTTATCATCAAAGACATTTACGCGGCATGTATTATTTATCATGCATATTTTCACGATGGTTTAATTGTCAAACAGCAGGCTTAATGTATTGATGGCACACGTTTTTTATGGCAATAAGGGGTCCCGGTGGGCTATCGATTTTGCATTATTAAATTGTTTGGTGTAGAGTGTATTTTGTTTCAAAATGGGATGTGTACAGACGCATATACAGAACATGTTTACTCATTATCTCTGCTGTTGATGTATTGCATACATCAGCCAGTCATTCCCGGTGTTGCGTATCTATTATTATACCCATGTGTTTAAAACAGCAACGTTCTTGTAATTATTTTTCTTTCAATTATTAAAACAACATTACGTTAAAGGCGTTCTTGGAATACTCATAAAATATTCTTTATTTAAACATACGTACTTATTCAATCATACGCACGTGCATCCTCATTTAAATGGATATTATGTTTCATGATGACTTTAAGGTAACTCATAAACTTTGCAATGACAACAACAATAATCCTTATGAAGGCTTAAGGACGTTTAATTTGAGTTGCATTAATTTCTTGGAATTAAAACGAGAATCGTAAGATATAATACAAATAGACTCGACATTGTCTGTCAAGATTATGGCCACCGTACGACATTGTGAACATGTATAAAAGTACATTGTAGCAAACTCATTTAATATCAAGCGATTATTTCATCGATATTGGACAATGTTTTGTTGGTGTATAATAGTGTTCATGTTTAGTTCAATGTAATAATGCAAAATAAGCACATCATAGAAAAGTCGTATAGCAAGCGGTTAATGCTTTGATATTTAAAATAATATATGTTTCTTACATTGTTGCTTTAAACAAGCGGACAAAATATGGCATGAACACGAGGAACTAATTTTTTTTTGCGAATAACCGCTTTTAAATTAATGTGTTCCATATAATAATACAAGGAAAAAATCTGACACACAAAATATCCCTAGTTACATTTTTAAACAATTATAGGTAGCTGTTTAATTTCGGCGTATGCATTTTCAATTGGAAGCGACTTATTGTTTTAGAATTAAAACCCATCTACAAAAAGAAACGTGTTGTGACTTGTAGTCAGTTCATACATTAAAACAGTTTGTTTTCCACATGTTATAAAAGAAAAGCAAAGGTGAAAGGCAAGACTGTGTAATATAACAAATTGCTGATTCATATATGTCCACCGCGGCTTATTTAAAAAGAAAAGAAGTATATACATGCAAGTTCAGATGTGAAACTGAAGTATGTACTGGCAAATGCAAACTCTTATTAACGGAATGCAGAGCATTATATCTCCATCAATCGTTTGAACATGTACGTCGTAAATATTGTTACTTGAATTTATTATTTTAATATAATGGAGACAAACAAATTCAAACTTTTCCTAATGAAATTAAACAGTGTTGTATGGCCTTTGTACCGGATGTAAATAAGATTGAATAAAGCCACTTATATTCACACATACACGTTTTTGTCACTTACAATGATAACATGATGTAAACTGTGCCCGAAATACGGTGTTATAAAGAATTATTTTACGACGATGTGAAGACAACCATGGCAACTGTTTAAACCTCATCTAATCTAGACTAAGGCAGTATTCATCTGGGTTTTATTATTTCCTTGGAAATAAACTGTCGCGCTTTGAAATAACTCGGCAGGATCAACGCAAATTGTTAGGGCTACGTAATAATGTTAATCTAATAATCGAAGACAATGTGTTAATCCAACCGATAACACCTCGATGTTTGACGAATTGATGTGTCATAAATGCAATATTGGTTCGTTACTGTGTTAAACACGAACCGTGCGTTGAACAGTTTCAGTATATTTATACAGGGGACTTAATTTATAGACTTTATATATAAATATATAGACCATAACTAAAAGACCTACATTAATCTTGTAAACCTGTATAAGAGTTAACGTGTAACAGTTTCTTATTTACGAATAAAATTATATGTTAACACTATAGCAGCACAGTATCTAACCAATTTGAACTTCATGCGGTTGAAGTGATTGTGATTGTAGTTAATACGAATGTATAAATATGCTAACTACCAGCAATCTCTTAATACTTATTGTTGATCTAATTGACCTTTTATTAAGTGTTGATTTCAAAAATATAATGATATATTTTAGCATGAAATACATAAACCAATCTGTCGTTTACTGAAAAACAGTTTAAAATACAACACAAAGTAACGTGTTTATTTTGTGTGGAACCATTACGATACGTGCTAGAAACACCCTGTGTTTTACATAAAACCATCGCATATTGATTGTTAAGTAGATGATAATGTTAATAACGAAGAAAGTGTTTTCATATTGAAACAAGACTACACAGCGGTAGCAGTAATGCGTTTTTAATATTAAAGATATCGATGTTACTAAGTGGATATAATGTCTGCATTGTTCATCCATTCTACGGAAATGTTCCATCGTCGTCAGCTGAAAACGGTCATGTGAAACAATATCAACATAACATAGTTTAATGCCTAAAAGTTGAAGAACTGTTTTTTAAAACTGAAATATATTGAAAGTGATTTAAAATCCTTATTGTAACATGGTATTTTGTAATATTTCATCACTCTTCATTTTGAATAATAAACACGTGTCGATATATGTGTAATAAGACCGTTTTTCATGTTATAATGAATCATTAGATATACGCGGTACATGACAACAAATTATTTCTATTTTGGTTCGAGTGAACCGATAAGCGTTCCACTAGTATGTGGGGAAAAGCAATAATGCAATAAATGTCTGTTTGCATTTAATAGTTGAATTTGACCATGTGAACCACCTTATTTTATTGGTTTTACATCACCATGTGGATATCTCATCTAGATTTAACTAGTTTTTATTGGGAGTTTATTGTTTTCTTTGAAATAACAGAGAACTTTGAATCGGCGTTTGTTACTATGTAATCAGCAGGAAAAAAGACACATGTCAGTCAAGTCTAATAATGTAATACTCACTAATATAACTTTAAAACGTTAACACTCTGTTATGCGACTGAAATAAGCGTCAGTAAAGTTCCATAGCATATGTTGAGAATAAAAGTCAAAACTATACATTAAATCAAAACTTTATTATTGTAACGCGCTTTAAAGGGACTGTAAACCACGAATGACGAAAAAAGAAAAGTGCTAAAATACCATATTTTTTACAATTAGTTTATATTGATTAAAATATACTGGATATGTCTACCAGGTATTTGTTTGAAACGTCCACCAATTGGCAAAATGTGTTTTGATAACCGACTTAACAATACTTCGATTTCAGAGCAAGCACTGTTTTCAGTTAAGATAACTATACATTTCGGACCAGAATTGATGTACATGTCCAGAACAAAATCATCAAGGGATACCGGAATTACATTTGGTTCGGTGTTAAGCATGATTGTCATCTTGTTGTAATACTTGGATTACACCAACAAACACCAATACGTATTATCGATCATGGCATAATGGAAATTGTTTCAAATACAACACAATTAATACACATCAGACGCATATATAACAATTATTATCTAAAACTAAACTCTTAACATATAACCATATAATATAATTTATATAGTTTATGTTCGTGCTTTTCATTGGAATATGGGCTTTTATTGCTGTAAGAAAATTCGATTTAAGTGAAAAATATACAATGTTATATATTTGACTGAATACAAGTTTTAATTGTATTTGTTCCATCAATTGCACCAGTGCACAAATGTTACGCACGCTTCCTGAAAAATGAAAATGCGTGTATGATAATCATAAACACCATTAATCTATTAAAACTATCAACCAAACTATCACTAAACTAAACCGACGTACAGATTATAGCACATTTTAACCAAATACACATTTATACCGTTTTAACGAAGTTTGTTAATGACTTTATTATGCAAGAACGTATTGCTTTAAAAGGGAATGTAAACCACGAATGACGAAAAAAAGAAAAGTTCTAAAATACCGTATGTTTTTACAATTATTAGTTTATATTGATTAAAATATCACGACTGGTATATTACATTACTTGAAAAAAGTTCATATGTTCAGTATATTCGGTAATACAATTTCGCGATTCGAAATCGAAAGTACATCGCGAAAATAGGTGACATAACGATATTCACACTATACCAAACGCAAGTAGATTAATCATTTTATATATAAAATATGTACAATCCACTACGCATGTACAATTTGGTTTAAAGTCCCTTTAAGCTTTGTTTGATCATTAGTATTTATGTTATGAAAAAAAGCATACACTACAAATACTGTGCTCTTGGTTATATAAACATATATTTCTTGTGATTTGTTTTCTATAACCATTAGTAAAATGACATTCTTTCATACACCGAAGAAAACAAATATCCATTATATCACAAAGATTTTCTCATGTGAACCTCATTAAGTTCTTTGGTAACATTGTGTGTTTATGACTTATATTGATCAGCGTCGGCAAGATATTAAGGATATCAATTGGATACGACAAATTTTTGACCTTTAGTCGTGTTGAGTAAAAAAATATATTATACATGATACTTACAAGATTATTGTAATCTTTAAAAAATATTTGATGAATTTCCTGCTTTTAAACAGCGCATATATCTTCTTCATTTCATTATAACCTGTATCTAATGTGGTGTAGTATTAGTTTGTGGAAAATTGTCTTCTTCGTCGTCTTCTTCTTTTATTTATTCTGTTCTCCTTCTTATTCCCCTTCTTCTTTTTCATCTTTTTCGCTGTATTATTATGTTTCGTAGTTTATCCTGGGAATACTTTTTTATCATGAATGTCTTTGACATTAATAACGATTTTCTGCAAGGTGTTAAGTTTCCCGTTCTCAAATAATGACAAATCATAGGCTATACATCTAATAAAGAATGCGTCAATGAAGCCGTGGGATATGTTACACTTTATCAATCACATTGACAGTTGGTCAGCAGATAAATTGACATAGGTCTCCTGCTGCAACATTAATTGTTTGAGACGAGCATCAATAATACCACAAAGAAAACCAGTTAAAGGAATTGACAGCGGTCTCTGCAACCACAAAGTATTCAAAGCCGTATTTACAAATTACGAAACGAAACAAACATCATATTTGAAGACATAAATAAAAAAAAAAAAAACAGCTGAACATGTGTCTGTTAATGATACTCAATTTGTATATTATCACATGCATTATGCATAACACATTTCTGTATAAGCAATGTATATCGCCATTACCATGAACAATTTATGATCCACGAAATATCACAAAATAGTGAAACGTCGCCCGTAATATTATAAAATGTACGCTAATCAATTATATCCTTATACAATATCAAAAGACGTCTTGCTAGTTCAAACACCCCACATGTTGCTTTCTTACGTCCAGTTGTATTGATATTATAGTTATTGGCTGAATACGCCAACCATTTTCTTTAAGGAACACTTAGAAATGGGATCAAATGATCGTTAGTAAGATTGCCAAATATTTATGTATTTTTAAATCGTTTAACCACCATTATAATTAAGCGTTGTTGATTACATGGTAATACACTGCTGTTCATTCTAATTTTGTTTTGTTTTGCATATCATCACAAAGATTTGCGTTGCATGCATTATGTATGGCGCATATTCTCACGACGGTTTAATTGTGAAACAGCAGGCCTAATGTATTAATGTCGCACGTTTGTATGGCAATAATGCGTTCCGGTGGGCTATCGAGTTTGCATTATCAAATGGTTTGTTGCAGTGGTTATGTTGTTTCCATAAAAGATGTTTAAAGACGCATATACATTACACGTTTTTCATTCTCTGAGCTTTTGATGTTTTGCATCTTTTAGCAAGTCATTCTCGGTGTTGTATATTTATTATTGTGTACATGAATAACGTGATTCCATACGCCCCTTGACGGATATTGCTCTTTATGTACGTTACTTAAAGTTAGTATATTTATACGTTGTGCTAAATAGATTCAACTTGTTTCGTTTTTATGTAAACCAGCAAGCAAACACAAATAATTTAACACTCCATAAAGCGTTTCCGAAAACCGGCTGTCAAATATGTATTCAATTTAGCATACTAGTCATTAAATTCTATATTCATTGTGTCTTGCTTATTAAATTGAGGAATCACAATAAAGTCAGTGACGTTATTAGTTGCAATGTCCACACTGTAATGGCCCTTGTGGAATATGGTGTTTTACCTTTATGCAACGGTTCGGTGAATACAGACATGTTTGGATTCTGCATTATGTATCCATCTTTGAAAATGCCATATTTACAAATATCTATCTTTAAAAGTGTAATAAATGGCGTCAGATTGCCAATAATTCTTGTGTGGAAAATACGTCGTAACCATGACAAATCGCAGGAAATAAATCAGATGTAAAATTGTCCGATACAGCTGCTGATTATGGTACAGAATATCAAACACAACGGCAGATGATGAATGCAACATTTGACAGCAGTCTCCTGCTAAAACCTAATTTATGTGTATCACCGTAAATCTCAAGTTGCACTGGAAATCTGAGTTGCATTCCATGGTATGGGAATCATGTTAGGTTTGTCTGTGTGTTATTGGGTATGGTTCTTTCAAATATACGATTTAATAATTAAAACAAATCATTGGTATACACATGGTCAGTTGCCACAATAATAAGCTCTATCTATTTTTTTAGAAATGCATACAAAAATTGTGTATGGAATCTTACGCCATTGTGTTGTTAGCGTAACATGTTCACCAACGACAAATAATGAAAAAATGGTAACAAAGACGTTCTGAGGCTGTAAACGAGATCATCCTTATAAAGTCTGTATGCGAATCAATTACAAACATTTATAAGAAAATATTCGTTAAATGAGTTACCTTCATTTACGTTTTATATAAATAATTAAAAACAAAATGGAATGTGTGTACTTGTAATTAATATAACATCAGCATATCAGTTAAAAACAGCAATGTTCTTGTAATTAATTTTAAATTATTTAAAAAGAAATTACGTAAAAGGCGTTGGTCGGAATACTCATTATATATTACCCATTTACACATACTTACTTATTCAATTATGCTTACTTGCATACTTTCATTTTATTGGACATTATGTTTTATGCCGACTCTAAGGAAGCTCATAAACTTTGCGACGAAATCAACAGTTATCCTAATGAATTCGTACTGACGTTTCATTTGCGTTGCATAGTGTTCTTGGAATTAAAACGAGAAACGTTAGATGAAAATAAAGAGTCGACATTGTCTGTGAAGACCCTACTTGCCAATAGTGTTCATGCTGCGTGCACAATTTACTGTCACGTGCAACAAATAATTAAGTATGGTTATATTAATTTGATGGCATTTGATGAATTGCAAAACAAATTTGCAAACAAACTTGTGCCACTTGTTTAATGACATTAACTTATAAAGGACGACTTTAAAATGTCAATGCTTTTTTAACTAAAATCAACTAAGCTTAACGTTTTGCACGACATGTCGGTGAACTAGTGTGTAAGGAAGTCCATTAGAAAGCCTAATAAATACCGTCAGAAAATATACCAGTCTCGTCTACCGCTACGCTAAAATACAAATCGTGCATTATATTTGTTAATTATAGGCACGCATTTTCTGGACGCAATATGTTTATTTTGATTAGAATGTTGAGCAAAAATGTATTGAGTCAATTATTATTGGCGTCTAACACTGTTACAGCATACGAAGTGTCGATTAAATTGCGATAAAGGTTCAAGTTTACTCATTCCAAAGCAGCTCCTAATCGCTTGTACCATGATTGTGGAAGGAGGATATGAGAAAAATGAACGTGTTAGAAGTGCTTAAAAATGCAAAAAAAAACTCTAAAGTTAAAATACAAATATATTATTTAGGGCTTCTTATAGTAAACGTGTTGTTACATACTCGTCGGCCAGCAAAATGATGTTTCTACAATGTAATATTACTCACAACAAAAACAATACAATTACTATGGCATTTATATGTATATTTCTTTGATAAATTTTGAATATAAAAAAGACATTATTCAATTGGAGAGTACGTGAAATATAACAAATAATTTGTTTAGAAAGCTAAGAGGCATACTCAAGTTATCTTGAAACCTGCTACTTGTATCTCGCATCACGCGATATATTATTTAATAATCCGGCATCGCGATGTGTGTGCATTATATTCGATTATATCTTATCATAGGATAACAAAAAATCACAGAATATTCAAACAATTACTCCATTATTAGATGCATTCTGGTTTTTACTATTATTCATTTCTGATAGAACGAATGCTTTGCCTTTCACACAGCCGTATTTTGCATTAACGGCACCAATTGTATATCTTCAAAACCTAGTGCTAGTCACATGAACAAATATTTGCGTAGAACTGATTATGGCAGTTTTCTTTCATCGCAGTTTGCAACTCGGAATGCAATTCACATGTCGTAAAAAACTACTGCAATGCTTCAACAGCAAAATATCAACACGCGTTATATGTTTATGGTATAGACATTAAATCCTATGCAAATCATAAGTTTACAGTATCGTACATGGCCAGTTTATTGCATGAAATGGTAACAGTTTATAGCATTTGTATCCCACAATGAAGCATTCGTATTTTTTCCACAAACGTGTATCACGAGGTACTTTAGCAATATAAACAAGCGATGCTTTTACAATGCAACATGTGGGCAGTATGCAATATTACGAAATTATAGTGTATGTTTTCTGTCATCGACCCTTTGTTGACAGCTATAAACGTCCATTGCTGAACATTTAATGCGTCAACCAACTGGCACATTTCATTGAATATATACAGACATGAACTGAAATCGGTTCACCGTCCTTTAGATTGTATTAGGTAGGTCGACATTCAACTGATTGGGCGATAATTGTGTTGTTAACCCGACATGAATTGGATCTTGAATTTGATTTACACAATGGATGTCACTCTGAATAAGATGCACTCTTCTGCAATGGCGTCATTCAGGGAAGCGATAATAATTGCCTCAGACATGTCGCAAAAGGTGAACTTGAAATACTGGACCGTCGCTTTAAATGAACAGATAAAAGTATTGCCATTGATCTGCACGTTTTGTGTTCAGTGTATATCCAGTTTGCGCATTCCTCTTACCAATAATATGTAGTTAATATCATTATAATAAAAACATGGACATGACAACAATACTACGCATACTTTTTCATCACTTGTCTAAATGTATGCTCACCACAAGGGCAAACAGCGTAGACCCAGATGAGAAGCCGCATAATGCGGTGTCTCATCTGGGTCTACGCTGTTTGCTAAAGTAAAGTATGTCATCAACATTCCAGTGAAAGAATCCGTATTAATGTTGAAGACTGAAGGTTTTCACTATATATTTTCTCACTTGTTTACTATTAGTTTGTATGTGTAATGGTTAACAACCATATACCGTACTATATGAATAAGCATGTACATGTGCATAAATGAATCTCTATAAGAGACAACTTAAACAATACTTGTCTTCATGTAATTCCATTATAAAAGCATGTTTAACAACAACGATTTAAGCGATTCATACATTATAAATGACAAACATTTACTTCCGTTGTTTCATTTGCAATAAGCATGCATAATAGATGACCAGTGTTCATTCTCAGGGGAAAACATACGACCGGTGAGCTTTCGAATGTATATTGCAAAACAATGTCATGCTAATGTAATGTTAGTTTGTGAGCTGTTTATAAACCCATTACTGAATAATTTAATAATGCACTATTATTAAGGTCGGGGTAAGAAGTTAAAATAAGAAACAAAAAGGTGTTTAGACATGCGCACACTGATTAGCCTGTGCAATGCGCACATTTTGTCTAAGTTTTCACTATAACATAAATATGAGGATAAACAGTGCACACACATTTCGACCTGTGCTTTAAGACACACTCTTTATAAATTTGAATGGGTTGTGTTCATTTCAAACTTGCGATATAAAAAGCTATAACATAATTTTGAAAACTAAGTTGTGTCTAAGATTATGCAATAGCGAACAACTTCAGTGCCTTCAGCGCTTTGATTGTCACTTACAATGATAACATGATGAAAACTGTCCCTGAAATAAGGTGTAATAAAGGATTATTTTACGACGATGTGAAGACAACCATGACAACAGCTTACACCTCATCTAATCTAGACTAAAGCAGTATTCATCTGGGTTTTATTATTTCCTTGGAAATAAACTGCCGCGCTTCGAAATAACTCGGCAGGATCAACGCGAATTGTATGGGCTACGTAATAATGTAAATCTAATAATCGAAGACACTGTGTTAACCAACCGATAACACCTCGATGTTTGACGAATTGATGTGTCATGTATGAAATATTTGTTCGCTTACGCGTCAAAAACGAACCGTGCGTTGAACAGTTTCAGTAATTTATAGACTTGTTATACATATACATATATATATATTCAGTATATGTTTTCACTATAGCAGCGCAGTCTCTTATCAATTTGAACTTCATGCGGTTATTGTGATTGCGATTGTAGTTAATTCGCATGTACAAATATGCTTACTGCCAGCAATCTCTTAATAATTATTTTTGACGTAATTGCCCTTTTAAGTGTTGATTTTTTTTTAATATAATGATATATTTTAGAATGAAATACATAAAACAATTTGTCGTTTACTGAAACACAGTTAAAAATAGAAGTAAAAATTACGTGTTTATTTTTTGTGTGGAACCATTATGGTACATGTGAGAAACGCCCTGAGTTTGAACATAAAATCATCGCATATTGCTTGTATAGTAGATGATAATGCAAATTAAGAAGAAAGTGTTTTATATGGAAACAAGACGAAACAGTAGTAGCGGTAATGCGTTTTTAAAATTAAAGATATCGATTTTGATAAGTGGATATAATGTCTGAATTGTTCATCGATTAGTATGTAAACATTAATACGGAAATGTGCCATCATCGTCAGCAGAGAACGGTCATTTGAGACAATATCAACTTAATGTGCATTAAGGAGTGTTGCTGCAGTTTTGCTGATTTTTTTCCATCTAATAACTTTTGCTCAAAATTTATATTCAAGTACTANGAAATAAAAAAAGTTAACCGCACCTGGGATCAAACCACTACCTATTATGAACCTACTCGGTCATTAATTAGTGATGATTCTGATAACAAAACTATTGGGTTGTGATAATAGCATCGGTGTTGCTATAAATTTATCCTCGGTTAAATAAACTGCCGCAACACCCCTTAATACACGATCGCTTATGTCAATGTTGATACTATTCGTATTACTTTGAGTTGAGTCTACGCTAATACAAAGGTTGCTTAATTTTAATGCAATCTGGTATCTGAATGTGTTCTTGGCTCAATTTGATTTATAGATTGATTTCTAAGAGTTGAAAACTCTAATGTACTGAAAGTGATTGTAAAATTACCAATTATAACTGGGTATGTTGTATCATTTCATCACTCTTAATCTAGAATAATAAAAACGTGTCGATTATTGCAATAAGACCGTGTTTAATGCTATTATGAATCATTTGATATACGCGGTAAATTACAACAAGACATTTTCATTCTGGCTAGAGTGAACTGATATGCGTTCCATTAGTATGTGGGGAAAAGCAATAATGCAACAAGTGTCTGTTTGCATTCAATCATTTGATTTTCACCATGTGAACGTCCTTATTTTATTGGGTTTACATTGCCGTTTGGGTATCTCATCTAGATGTGGCTAGTTTTTATTGAGAATTGTTTGTTTTCTTGGAAATAACAGAGACCATGAAATGGGCGTTTGCTTCTTTGTAATCAACAGGAAAAAAGGCACATGTCAGTCATGTCTTATAATGTAATTCGTAATAATAGAAATCGAATACGTAAACATTCCTTTATTCAACACAAATAGGCGTCCTTGGGGTGGCATCTCATATTTTACGAATGAAAGTCAAAACAATACATTACATCAAAACTTTATTATTTTTACCCGCCTTTAAATGTGTTGCATATATTTTCGTTAAAAAACGCCCTCCAACTATCATTATGTTATTGGATAACATACTCAAAAATACTTCGATTATATAGCATGCACTATTTTTTAGTAAACATAACTTTTCATTATTAATATCCGAATCCGTTGCCCGGCGATCTCGCATTTGTCCTTCCGTTTCTGGTGGGCATGTATTTCAGTTTTATATAAATACTAATTTCAATAAATTCACAGCAACACAACATATAAACACGCGCAACATATAATTATAGTTCAAACGGTGAAAAATGGTTTTAGTGGTTGAGACAATGTGTCAAGTATTCTGCTTGACCTACTCGTATGTCGGTAGACTTTGCCCGATACATTTGTGTATCACGTTAGTGTGAACGTCTTTAATGTACACGGTTTTGGTACACAATGGCGTTCAACAATTTAGCTTATGTCTAATTGTTTTCTCTTTTCATATGCTGCTTCTTGCTGACATATCACCATCATAGGTAAGTCATACATTGATCAATCTGATAAGCAGTGCATAATGGGTTATTGTATGTAAATATGTTCAGTATTTAATGTTGATTGTGTAATGTCCATGTGTTCCTGAAATGATGCTGTGTGCCAGATCGTTGACATATATAGGACATATATAGGACAACGCCTACAAAGTTTATGAGCGTGTAATAACTGTAATACAAACAAATTATGGTACTTGTTTCTAAAAGATTTTGATTTCGATGTGAATAATATTGATAAACTTAGCATCTTCGAATGCAATGTCACCGTGTCGTACTAACATATGGACAACCAACAGACAAATTCACACGTTTAGAGGATCGATGGTAAATGATATCCTCATTGTACAGTAATTTTATCATAAAATGTTCAAGATTGTAACCTGATGCGAGAAAACACAGTTATTAACTAATTCAAGTTTACACGTCTTGTCCTCCAACGTACTTGATTCTCAATGTAAGGATAGCACTTAAGTATATTATTTCGTTTATAAAAAGACAAAACAATTGTTAAGTGTATTTCAATGGTTTTAAACAGAGTCCAAAGATACTAAGATACACTTACATGGCAAATTGTACGACTAAACGCATTTTGTTCAGATAAGTAAACTCGCACAACCTGTGCTGATTTTAAAATACAAACGAGACTATTTGTGTTTAACAACCATTTGAAATACAATAAATTGTCACACAGCCATCGCCTGTAACGCACATAAAATAGATAAAACATTCATAAATCGGTATGATTTGGCTTCATAGAGCGCGTACTATTATTTGAGAATTTATCATTTAAAATGCAAATGGATGCGAATCATTCGTTGACAGTGTTCCTGTTTTACTTGCATTAAGACAACTGAATTAATGCAGTGTCATACTTCTTTTGACAAAGAGTTTGTTCAAGCATTATGCGAAACAAATAATCTAATGCTAAACAAACGCGTTTTACGAGGACTATTTTGTTCGATATACTTATTATTTTGTCAACTTGCTTCCATTAAGATGTAAATATAAACTAGATTTTGCGATCCATAGAATATATAGGGCATCACCGTAAGCATATAGTATACGATCAATTTTGATCAGCTGGACATTGTCGTATTGTATTGAATTTAACAGTGGTTATATTTATATAATGTAGATCTTGTATGAATGTTGTATACATTTGACGATCGACTTTTAAAAGAAATGGCAATCTAGTCTGCAATTTCATTCTAAGAAACACCTAATATATTTCAAAACTATAGGACAGAAACCTCTTATTCTCTTTATTTTGGCATAAGAGTTGCTTTGAAGTATAGTTTACAACATTATAAATATAAATTCGTGAAACGACACAAAAACGTTCAATTTCACTTAACAAAAACCATTTATAAGATTGACATTGATTTAGATTGCAAGCAATTCACGCGAGTATTTTAACACATACTCATTTATGTCCAGTTTCTGTAAGGTCTTAAACGTGTTCATCAAATAAGAACATGTACAAAACAGATGCTAAATCTGTAAAATAATAACCTTGTTTTGTAAATAAACGCATACCTATCGAAAGATATACATTACAATGAGTACTAATAAAATGTGTGCAGTCATCTTAAAACTTAAATCAATGAATGTGGAATTATATATTAATATGGCCTGTAAAAGCGTCTGTTTGTTAATATTTCACTGGTTACCATATTTCTGTCGGCATATGCCGGAGTCTTCGGAGCTTTCCGTGTCTGCGCATTTAGTACGTTAACTGAAATATTTCCAGACATACTCGTCAAAGCTGGATTTACAATTAATGAAAAGGAAATCAAGGAATGCTGGAATGATTTCTCATTCAAAGGTATTTGTTGCTTTTATAACATGCAATATTGCCAACAGTGATGTCAAAAAAAAATAATGTGTGAAACAATGCCGAAAGTATGTTTTAAAATCAAACAATGTCGAAAAAAATACTGATTCCGAATCATTAACTTCATATCATACAAATTTCCGAAACACTTTTTTTTTGTAAATCCGTTTTTTCTTCAAGAACTACACAGAAACAAAAGTAGATTTGTATCAGCAATGATTAGCAACCGCTTCAACAAGAATCTCATTCTTAATTTCATTGCTTTTTTTACGAACTGCGTTTAAACGGATGATTTATTGCTTTTATCAAATGCATTGTTCGTGTTTTAACAATATTATGACCGATATAATCAGTTTTAAATTGACCATACTCCCTCGAACACAGAAATGGCATTAATGGAGACAATCTTATTGTATTTTGTCATTCAATGGATTCATAGTTTCACTGTCAGAATGGCACATACACAAAGTAATTAGCTATTTAATCGGCTTATTGGCGATATTTCCCCTCAATGTTGCAAAACTGGCTTAAAGTCGCAAATAGGTAAAATTATCCATTTTAATAAAACATATAAAACCAACTGTTTAATGTCTACTGTAATTGTATAGTTGCGGCTTATGCATCTTTATATACTGCAAGAAGAAGGAATCCTCTTAAAATATGTAAACTGTCCTCCATATATTTTTTTTTATAAATAGTAACTTTGTTTACCAACTAGTATATTATTGAAGGGTGTACTTTTATAGACTATAACACGTTTATATGTGCTTAATACAACACTGGGCGTACATTTCTTGCTATACCCTATTTTACCATTCGACCGGTTAACCTGATGTCACTCGATTGAATCGATTGTGTTTTATGAAACAAATATTTAAATAAATAATGCTCAATTTTGTGACCCCTGGGTCAGGGTCAAATTTGACCCAAACCGCATAATTTGAACAAACTTGGTAGAGACCTATAAGATGCAACTGCAGACTAAATTTGGTAGCCCTAGGCCCAATGGTTATGGACAAGAAGATCTGTAAAGATTTCACTAAATAGGCAATTTATAAGCGTTTATTCAATTTTGTTACCCCCGGGGCAAGGTCAAAGTTGACCCCAGGGGCATAATTTGAACAAATTTGGTAGAGGAAAATTAGATGTCACTACATAGCAAATTTGGTAGCCCTATGCCTTATGGTTAAGGACAAGAATATTTTTAAAGTTTTCACAAAATAGGCACTTTATAAGCATATTATCGATTTTGTGACCCCCAGGGCAGGATCAAATTTGACCCCTGGAGCATAATTTGAACAAACTAAGTAGAGGACTATACAATGTCACTACATACCAAATTGTGTAGCCATATGCATAATGGTTATGGACGAGAAGATTTTTTAAGTTTGCACAAAATAGGCCCCATATAAGCATTTGTTCAATTTTGTGACCCCCGGGGCAGGGTCAAATTTGATACCAGGGGAATAATTTGAACAAATTTGGTAAAGGACTATTGGATGACACTACATACCAAATTTGATAGCCCTAGGCCCTATGGTTATGGACAAGATTTTTTTTTTAAGTTTTCACAAAATAGGCTCAATATAAGCATATGTTCAATTTTGTGACCCCCGGGGCAGTTTCAAATTTAACCCCAGGGGCATAATTTGAATTAACAAAGAAGAGAACTATTAGATGTCCCTACATACCAAATTTGGTATCCCTATTCCATATGGTTATGGACAAGAAGTTTTTAAAGTGTTCACGACATAGGCCCTTTATAAGCATATCTTCAATTTTGTGACCCCTGGGCAGGGTCAAATTTGACCCCAGGGACATAATTTGAACAAACTTGGTAGAAAATTATAAGATGTCACTACATACCAAATTTGGTAGCCCTAGACCCAATGGTTATGGACAAGAAGATTTTTAAAGATTTCACAAAATAGGCCTTATATAAGCATATGTTCAATTTTGTGACCCCGGGGCAGGGTCAAATGTGACCCCAGGGGCACAATTTGAACAAATTTGGTAAACGACTATACAATGTCACTACATTCAAAATTTAATAGCCCTAGGCCCAATGGTTATGGACAAGAAGAGTTTTAAAGTTTTAACAAAATAGTCTCCATAAAAGCGTATGTTCAATTTTGTGACCCCCAGGGCAGGGTCAAATTTGACCCCAGGGGCATAATTTGAACCAACTAAGTAAAGGACTAAACAATGTCATTACATACCAAATTTAATAGCCCTATGCATAATGGTTATGGGCAAGAAGATTTTTAAAGTTTTCACAAAATAGGCCCTATTTAAGCATATGTTCAATTTTGTAACTCCCGGAGCGAGGTCAAATTTGACCCCAGGGGAATAATTTGAACACATTTGGTAGATGACTTTTAGATGTCAATACATACCAAATTTGATAGCCATAGGCCCACTGGTTATTGACAAGAAGATTTTTTAACTTTTCACAAAATAGGCCTTATATAAGCAAATTGTCAATTTTGTGACCCCAGGAACAGGGTCAAATTTGACCCCAGGGGCATAATTTATACAAATTTGTACGAGGTTTACCCCAGGAACATTACTGAGAAATTTCATCAGAATTAGACCAGAAGTTTAGGAGAAGAAGATGTTTAAAGAAAAAGTTAACGCACGGACGGTTGCACGCACGCACACACGAGGACACAGGACCATGACATAAGCCCCGCTGGCCTCTGGCCAGTGGAGCTTAAAATGAATAACGATACGTGCCGTCATCTTTAACAGAAAACGGAAATGAAAGACCATATTAAGTAAATATGTATTTCTGGTTGGGTTTTCTTATACGGACGTTGGCATATTTGCATAATATTGTATTGTCTCGGACAAAATCTGTTTACATATGTACAGAATAAAACAATAAATAAAGATAAAACGAAGAAATGAATACATCGCAAACAAAAAATATTACTCAGAACGTTTCATTGACGCATTTACTAGATTTGAAAGTATGCAGAAACATGCACATATAGCAGTATTAACATATTACCTATTTAACAAATATAGACTTAAGGGGAATATATATTTTTTGCAAGAAAAAAGATTCCCTCACTGAGGGCCCTGCGCCAAAATGGTGATCAACTAGGCGGCCTTCAGTTAAATATGGACCGAAGTCGAACGCCTCTTTTATTAATAGGTCATTATAATGCCCTTAGGTTAAAACTGGGATATATCATTCCATATAGTTAACCGATATTTTTCAGCCTGTGAATAAACCAGTAGTATATTCAACGGTTTTAACGACACGACCACACATTTTATGCTTAGTAACTATCGGGTTTTGTAATCATCTAGAGCATATTCACATTTTGAAATATCCTTAAAATAAAATATTTAATTGTGTTTAACTTTTTTGAAATTGTTATTTATTACAAATAAGGATCTATTTTTAAACAATCGCCTTTGATATGCAATATAGCGTTACCGCACAGTGCAACGAAGCTGTGCGTGACCCTTGCGACAACGTTATACGTCATTATTTTACACGCGCGGTCCATATTAAGCATCCGCGTTCCATGTTAATGAAATGATGAACGGTATATTTTCTTTCGGTTGCTTATAACGTAGTAAACGGACCTTAACCTGGCATATTAATAAATGTATGTTGATATATTATTCACTTGCAGATTTTTTTTTAGAAAACCAGAATCCATAAAGTGGACGATATATCCACCACTTTACGGTAACAAGTGTTTACTCAAGGAATTAATGTGCTGTGAATTCTTTCCAAATTCGATTGTAATCGCTGGCTGGCTACGAGAACGTTTAAGGAGCAATTAAAGCATGTTTGTGCTTGACTTTTCTGAATAAATGTCAACTTGAAATAGAAGTAAAACATTTTTCTTTATTTTGATAATTATTTAATTTAGGCCAAAAAGAGTGCGTAGTGTTTACCGTCCTAACATATAGCTAATCGATTTATCTATACCGCATTTTTAATCTTACCAAATATCAAATACTATATGAACTCAAAGTTGTGATCGTTTGTGTGTGACTCTTGTGGATTATAAATAATGAATATCCAGACATGCAGAGAACATTGCAGATTTCCAATAATTTATTTATGACAGCTGTATGACAACAGTACGCTATTATTGTGCCAGTTATTTGTATCTGCACCATCTCGCAATATTGCATTTTAACAAGACGATATTTTAAAAGGATTGTTTTTTTCTTTTGTACTGTGCAATACGATGCAAAACACGATTTGTGAATGTTCGGTATTGTGTTTTTAGGAGCCAATTATTTGTTTGCCTATATAATTCTAGACAAGTAATGACAATATTTTTCTTGAGAACAAAACGCCTATCTTATATGACAAATACATTTAAAATTGTATCTCAGTCTTGTTTTCCAATAATGACACTACATGTAATTTGAAATCTTGTTTTAGAAAGTGATTCCACGTTTGATTTGAAAGATGAGTTATTGTATGTTACTTGCAGTGTGGTCTATTTCAATTTGTGAGCATGCATATGTACTCTTATAGTTTTTGCGTTAGCATTTGCCATTGCTTATAATACATATATATATATATATATATATATATATATATATATATATATAATTAATTACTTTTTGCAATAAATAACTTTACTTTAATTAAAATATTAATTTCTGATAATATTGCCGTTCATGTTTGTTGCGGAGATTAGTGTGGAATGTTTAGATGTTTTCATAACACGCAAACTGTGGCATTTCTCCAAAGCCTGGTGCTAGAAACATGAGATACAATAGCGAAGAACAGATTGTGGCTGTGTAATGTGTCCGCAGCTCTGGAAATTGACATACAATGTCCTTGTCGTAGAATAGTTACAAATGCTTCTAACGTCTTATACACACGCGTTGTACAAGTATGTATGTGTGTAATCTGTGATTAAACGGTCTCGCAGGTTGTACTGTCCTCAGTTGATCAAAGGAGTGCATGCAGTTAATGTGCTGTATCACGGGAAGTCATTTTTAAATATAACAAGAAAAAAGTAACAATATCACTCACAGCTAGTTGCCATTTTACATGTACACTTTTTATGCGGGCGCTTTACGAAATGTGGTCTGTTGACACTATAAATTGGTCAGTTTACAATATCACTCTAACATCGTTTGTAATAAATATCATGCGCAGTCCGCGTCGTTCAATATCACAAGCTTACCGTTATCACGTGTATGATTTCGTGGTTTTAAAATTGATAGACCAGGGCAGAGGAATACATTTGAAAGTATTTAAGTATGGACATTTTCACCCTTACTCATAGGTTGACAGACACGTACACGGTCACTTTATTAAATTAATTGTCGTCAGTATATAGCAATTACCTCACATCCCACAAACGAATATTACCACTTGCGGTCAGTGAACATTATTTAACGCAGTGTTTTTACTTGCAAATTATGGGTGGTATAAATATCCCGTACATTTTCTGTCAGCAATACCTTTTTGGACAACTGTTAAAGAATAGTGTTGGTCATGTATATGTCACCTTAATAACACGTATCCCTAGGTACATGTATGAACGGAAATTGGGTTTCTCTCCTTTAAATTGTATTAGAAGCGACGACATTCAACTGATTAGGCGATAATCGTGTTGTTAACCCGACAGGAATACGATCTTAAATTTGATTTACACAATTGGTGTCACTTTGAATACGATGTACGTGTCTGCAAAGAATTATTCATTGAATTGAATGTTGAATTGAGAGACCAGACCGTCGCTTTACATTTACATATTTACGGATTGCCATGTTTTTGCACGTTGTTGTATGTGTATCTAATATACGCACCCCGTTTACCAATAGTAAGTGTTAAAAAAGAACACAAAGCAACGATACAAACACAACACATGATTTAACATCAACGGTTTAAATTGATGTGTATCACTACTATAGCATTTCATCAACATTCCAGATAATGGATCCGTATTAATGTTGCAATAATGTTGCATTCGCTGCCCATTTTGTAAAAAACACAAATTTAAATGTGTCATTGTTATTTGTAAACTTCATAATTATGTTATATATTACCTTTGTATAACATGCTTATGTGGAGAAACCTTTAAACAATAAGTTGTAGATAAACTCCTCAAAAGTACTGAACTGAATGCAATTCCATTAATCACGCCATTGTTAATTCTTGTTTGGTTAAAAGGGCCGTCCAACAGATAAAGCGTCGCACGAAGCGAAACGATATTTTGGGAAAGTACGAGGATTATATATATAAGAATATAGCTAAAAAATACATCCTCTATAAACATGAGCGTTGATGGTCGAGTGGTCTAGGCGGGTAGCTTTTTCCTCCAGAACTCCAGGAATCCAGGGGTCAGTAGTTCAAGCCCTGTTGAGGGTTACTTTTTTTCCTTTTTTTTTAAATTGTATCCTTGTTTTTTTACTGGAGATTTTTAGTTCAAATGTTTAACTCTATCAATAAAAAGCATTTAAAGCATTTAATGACAAGATTCAATACATGCCAAAATCTGTTGGAGGGCCCCTTTAAGAACAACGATTGGTATCACGCGCTGCACTAAACGTAATTAACGTTTTCAGTGCCTATTTACAGGACATTCATATGTTATATTTGAAAATCTTAAAGAGAGCACAGTATATGAATAACATAAGTATGTTAACATATATATATTACGTTCTTAATAATTACTTCATCTAATGCACGCTTGTAATATATATCAACAAGTTTGATGATATTTCGTTTTAAATTTAAGCAATATGTGTACAATAACTTATACTTTTGCTTGGATTCCCATACTTATAGACGTGTGGTTTTAATCACAATTTATACATACATGTTTAATGTAATATAAGTGATCCAAATTATCTTCTTTATTCGCAATACACCAATGACCATTCACAGGCTATATATCAAAAGCAACATGTGTCGATGAATCTAAGGTTTTGTTATGTTTCTTAGTACGGGGGCACGCTGACAGATGGATCGAATTGAAAGTGTCTTGATAACATGTCATGTTTTTTATCGCACACCGATGAACTGGCAATAATCAAAGTTCCTGTTCATGCAACTTAAATTGATGTTTGTCTATCGTGGGTGATGTACTCTCAATTTTCCACATGTATGTTATGTATGTGAGCTCTTAATGCCAAGAGTGTTCATGTTACGTCTATAACTTTCTGGTGCTATAAGTTATTAAGTTATGGTGATATTTATTAACATTTTTATTTGATGGATTCGAAAACAAGTTTAGAAACAAAATGTGCTTCTTTTTGAAATTAAATATAATAATTATGGACGACTATAAAATGTCGATGTTTGAGTACAAGAAAATAATAAAGCTTAACGTTTTGTACGACATTTCGTGAAATTAGCGTTTAAGTAATTCCATAAGAGAGCCTGCGAAATAACGTGTGAAAATATTCGCTAGAATACACATCGTGGATAACATAGTGCTATTTATAGGCATCAATATTTCACTGTCAAACTGTTTTTGTGTGTGAATGTTTGCGTAGACATTCTTATATCAAACACTATCCTACTTCATCTGTAATGATATGATGAGGGTTGTATATAAACAAATGATTGTAAAAAAACAAAACTGGCTTTAAAACTAGGCCAATTTGCAATATCACTAATCGATCCAATAACGTTTGTTTGCTATTAGCATTGCAGTATGTTCGTAGTATTGTTTCATTTGTCGTTGTTCTTTATTTTCGGCATAACGGGTAGTGGTGTTGACATTTTAAAAACAAATGCGTTCTGCATGGTCGTAAGAAGTTACCCTTATCCATTTTAATAATTTATTTTTAAACTTAAATAAAAGCACACTTACGTTGCAGCTTATGGTTGAGCTTATGTTTATCGGAGAAATACTATTTTCAAGCTGTTCAGTACAAGTGTAAGCTTACGAAAGCACCCACTGCATGCGAATATTTTTTTTACACATCAATATATGAAGTGACATCAAATGGCGTCATGCCATTTCCTTTTTTGAATACTATCGGAATATATATTCCTCAGTTACATTGCGTTCGCTCAGCGACGCTTAAAGAGACTCATTCCATACGACGTTAACTCATAAAATATGGCACAAATGTAGATGCAAGCATAGGACATATGCTGTTCACGTATGATAACTACGTGTATACAAATATTGAACAAAACAAAAGCAGTTGCTCCAATCGGTATTCGAGTCTTGCTCTTCCTTACCTGTTCATCGTTTTTTTACCTGAGAATGCCATTTAATAATGGACGTCTTTAAAATTAAAATCTTGGTATGATAGCAAAATTGCCAACTGTGATTTTACCATATCGGATCGAAACCTAAAGATCTATAGGTGGTTAGAAAACAGACTGTGTAACTTAAACAAAAATCGTGTTCGATCTAACATCTGTGAACCGATATTCGTTAACGTAAAGGGTAATCGGCTATGTAATTGTGCATTCTTTACAAAAGCATTCAAATATGCACTAATTTTGAAGTTCAGGTAAACATACCAATATAAGACACATGTTTTAAACAATATATTTAGCAAATTAGTTTATTTATAAGTTCAATCTACTTTCGACACATGCTCAATAATGCATTACGCTTGTAAATGGGTTACTTATATGTTTATCGAAATTAGATTCATACCCATGACCAAACACACGCAAACATTTACTTAATTGTATCAATTAACTTAACTGTTGCCTTTACTATGTATATATAAGTGTATGCGATCAACTTCAGAGTATTACAAAAATGAACGAGTACCCCATTAAGTACTGGTACTATTTGGTTCAACACGGAAGCTAATGTTTTGAATAAGCCGAATTTGAACTTTGGAAACTTTGTTTTACATGATCATTAATTTCGCTAGCGCAGCGATACAGTGTGAGCTTTATGTAACAGTTGCATATGTTAAAACATGAAAAATATGCATATACAAATATATTCACAGTTTACGGGAATTCATCTAGAACTAGAGTTAACTGGATTTCGTTTCACAAACTGTTTTATTTTTTTGCATTTGATCATGGCTACTGTTCTGTCAATGTGTGTTAGTCTTCATTATTTAGCATAAGTTTCGGACTCTCAGCATACTACGCGAACATCTTCACTGTAGCTGCAATCATGGACATTTACTCCCGGATGCGGACAATCCAGCAAGGAATCCTCATCGCCGTTACAACCAAGATCATCCAACCAGATCGGCATTTAGTCTTCATAGCCCACACAACTAAAAAACTGTATAAATCAAGTGTTTAAAAAAAACTGTTCAAATGTGTATATTATCAATAAGACAAAAACTTATTCATTGAATAAACATTCGTCATCTTATTTTCGATTAGGGCAAATACAAACTATCCATTTCAAATTGCAATATGTGCTTTTAATCCATCGTGTACTTTATACATGCAACATAACACACTGTTGTTTGCAAACACGCTTAATTTTAAATTCCGTTAAAAACGTTGTGTATCTTAATGTATAACCAAGCCCGAAACCAATCTATCTTTCGGAAATGTTTTACCCAATAACACTCAAATAGTATATATACAGTTATACCAATCCATAAAATAAGCGTCTTAAGTCTGTTATTCTTAAATCTTACTTAAGACGTTTCGAAAAATCCAGGCCAATTATACATATACATTATCTCAAAACGGAACTTCCTCCTTAGATTATGTACGTATAAGTTTAATTTATGGGATCGACATTCTGCCTTACATAAACCTTACAAATGAAACTTTATATTTATAAGTTTATAAAAAAGTGTGCTTCGGACAAAATACATGAAGAAACGAAAACAAGGCCAAACGAATAGGCCGAATTTAATCCGGTATAATCCCATAAACATAAATGCATACCATTACAGGGTTTCATCCTGCATGAAATCGCACTATAATCCTTCATTGAACCTTTACACGCTTTGCCGTTGAGTGAAGGTTGAGGATTAGTACAAGTTCTTATTCTAGATTGCCATCTGCCAATATGGCCACATGTGGCCGAACACGCTGACCAGCCTGACCAATCACTCCAGTTGCCATCAACTAATAATTAGGAGTAGTTGTTTTTCATTAGTAGTATATATTAACACGCATTAACGCATTTGTCACTAGTTTTAGTCGAAAATGACATTCCGCCACTCCTCCAAAAAAAACACAACTAAAACATACACACAACAACTAAGAGTATAAAGAGATATATAATGACGTGTTGTGGTATTGTCATCATAGAATTATTTTGTATAATAATTATTGTTTTCATATGCTCACAGTTGTATAAATTATAAGTGGGTATACATATACCTGGACAAGGTTCTTGAAGGCATGGATGGTAATCCTCCGAAGTCCCTTCACAGTCCGTACCTTTGTTGGAAGGTGGAGGATTAGTACATGTTCTTGTTCTTGTTTGCGTCGTGTTTCCACATGTGATCGCACACGCTGACCAAGTTGACCAATCAGTCCAGTTTCCGTCAACTATAGCAGAACATATTAATTCAAAAATAATCATATGCTTCACCGCAGTATTACATTGTCTCAATATTAAAATGGCATTATATCAGTCAGCCATGTTACCGTTTGCTGATGTAATATGGTGCTGAACTATTAATGAAATTTCATGATTTCATTGCAGATTATTACTTTCGGGAATGGTTAAAGAATATAACTATACGTTAATACATAATTATATAAGTTTATTTTAAACACTAACTTAAATACACAGAAATTATTTCCTTCCAGGACAAACAATGCGACGTTAAAAAATATCATACATCTAAAAATCTGTATAAATCAAGTGCTTGAAAGCAACTTTTCAAATGTGTATATTATCAATAAGATAAATACAAATTCCATGAAAAACATTCGTCATTTTATTTTCTATAAGGGTGCATACAAACTACCCTTTTCAAATTGCAATATGTGTTTTTAATCCATCGTGTACTTTACACATGCAACATAACACATTGTTGTTTGCAAAAACTCTTTACTTTAAACTCCGTTAAAAACGTTGTATATCTTAACGTATAACCTAGCCCGTCAAACACAGTTGACAATGTATAGTGTTTATACAAGATATTTTCGGCAACAAGTCGCCCTATTTGACGGAAATGTTTAACCCAATAACACCCAAATATTTGTATAACGTTGTTTACCGGATTCCCTTGTATTACAAACATCAAAGTCTAGCTTCTTAACTTAAGGTTACTTGTTTGTATGACTGAGCAATGTAATCCATGTTTGATGTATATACTGTGTATATAATGATTTTACCTGGACAAGGGCCTACGTCAACAGTATGACCAGTGCAAATGGTTTCGTACGGAGAATGTGAAAGTTTGGTACACTCTCGGAATCGATCTCTCGTCGAAACTAAGCTGGTGACTGTACACACGTTCCAGTCCCTCCATGCGGACCATTCACCAGCTTCAAATGAATACTTTACAAATATCATTCATACGCGAATCGATATTGTATTTCCAATATTTTGTTCATTTACACACATGTTTTCACTTAACTTTTAAGCTATGGTTTAATCCCTTATTTATCGATTATAATTATGTAATCAAATATACAAACAAGTCATTGAACAAATTGTCAATGCTTTAAATGAAACGTATATGCGAGGTAAACGAAAGAAATACCAGTTGTATACATCAAAAAATTTCAAACAGTGATACCAATCTATATTATAAGCGTCTTAAGTTTGTACTTTAACTTTAATATCATCTAAGACTCAAACAGAAATCGTGGCTAATTATATATAAGAATCATCTCAAAACGGAACTTCCTCCTTAGATAATGTAGGTAAAAGTTTAATTTCCGAGCCCAACATTCCGCCTTACATCAACCTTACAGTTGAAATTTGATATTTAAAAATTTATAAAAAAAAAGGTGATCCGGACAAAATGCACGAAAAGAGGGCAAAAGGTCCAACGAATAGGCATAGTTGAATACGATATAATACCCTCAAAATTGTCGTTCGGGTATTTTTATATTTAAATACACAACAATACTTTGTATCAGAATTGTAATACTGTACCCGTTATCAAATTTAACGAACATCACGAATTAATTTTGCCATTATCGCTTTACATTTTATTGGTACACGTGTGCATCGACGGTACCAAAAATATGATAGGAGCCCAACATCCAATTAATTGCCTTTAACAATATTACAAACAGAAATACGTATCAGGTTTGTATTTGCAACTTGTCAATTACCTATGGTAGGACACTGCTGAATGTGGCATATAGCAACATCAATATTTGGTCCTTCACATTGATGACCAAAAGGTGTAGGTTTCGGATTTGTGCAGGTACGCGTTCGCTGATTAACTCCGATACCGCACGTGACTGAGCACGTGTTCCATGGTGACCAAGCGGCCCATCCACCATCTGCAAAATAAAATGTGAACATGTCAGATTTGGAAACTTATGATACATTCAAGTAATTAAAATAAATAATCTGCATGTGAATGGTATATACATTAATAAAAAATGACTTTGACATGTTTCAAAATACACAAAAAACTGCGATATTCAACATCAACTACTCATTCCAGCGTTTATAATCTGTACGAAGATTAACATGTTACTAAAATGTTACCAAAATTATGTCCGAATATATTTTTTATCAAAATCATTCCTCTGAAATAGTATTTTAAATATATAATGTTGAAACAAAATCGCAGTGCAGTTGTATTTATAATTATCTTTCAATTAGTGAAGGTTTCACATTCCAATTTTAAGCGATGATCGCCACACAATTATTTATTGATTAATCCAAAACTTTAGCAACATAGCGGTCATTGTATGTCTACTACCTATACATCTTCGCTAATGTAAATGAATTGTTTTAAGAATATAAATAACACATTATGATATTTGATATATAAGTGATAAGTGTCATTGATTTGTATGTGCATGTAGTCTCTAAAATAAGCCAAATATACATGTATGACTTCGGTTCTCTCAGTGAGACTTACGGTCGAAGTTATGTCAATCCATGTATCATAAATCATGAGATTTCACGCTTGTATATACACATGACCACTGGGTAACAATTATGTTTAGTTGTGGCAAAATCTTTCTGTAACACATGGCAAGTACGTTATCAACATAGTTACCAATTTATGTAGTCATTCTCGGGTAAATGTCTCGGAAACTATGATACTACATAAAACACGAGTTCTAGTAAATAAACATGAATCCGTATCACTTAAATTAAATAAACTGTATTTTAAACAACAAATTTATTATATTTATTGTTGGTGAGAAAATTAGTTTATAACGCAATATGATTTTGGATGATATATATTAAATATTGATAGTTCTGTTATTTTCATAAAGCTGTATATAAATTGTGTATGCATATTTGGCTTGCACACTACATTGAATAATAATAAAAATGACTTGGATGTTTTTTACTAATGTGTTATTTTTTTTAGTTGTGTTTCTTTACTGTAATCACATTTGTTGTTTTTCATGAACATGAAGTTGAAGACAGTTTTGTTTCTTATTGTTATTAGACATTGTAGTAATTTTTTGTGTATGAACGCAGTTTGTTTTCTAAGTGTTGATACATTTGAATAATGAAATGGTCAGGAACAACTGAAAATGCAGTCAATATAATTTAGGTATTTCTATTAGAAAACAAAGTTTATTGACATATTTATTTTGATGTCAAATAATACCTAGTGTTTTCATGTCAACAAATAAATGTGTACAAAGGAAAACATTTGATGTTATAATTTGTAGTTTTTAAAATTATGCGATTTGAAAATGAATATGTGATGATTGTCAGTGATAGAAATGTTATTAAGAATCATCCAGGAATTCATTTGTACTGCGCGATACCCACTAACTGGTAAATTTGTCTAGGATTTCGTCATAACAACTATGTTGAACTTTAAAGGAAGGTTTTAAATATGTTCCATATTAACACTGTGATAAAAAAAATATATAATTTATTTATATCAAATAATGTTCGAAAGACAATGACACCAAGCATACAGTAATAATAACGAAATGAAAGTTTTCAATTGAATCGTCATGCCATTCATAGTTTTGTTATCAAATGTGGCTACGTTTAAATCGTATACATATATTCTGCATTACTTCATTAACTACGAATTCAAAACATAATCCAATTATAAATTATGCAATAAGTTACTACAGCTTTGAAACATGTAAGGACACAAACTATAAACAACATGGTATTATGTTTCTTAACATTTTATACAATGAACATTATAAAGCGTCCATTGTCAAACATTCACATAGTAAGCTTCGTTCTCGATCCGTTTTATCAAGGTAGAACACTCATTATTGCATAAACTCTATCTATAATGCCCTCTGGCGGTCTGCAGAAACTTGGTAAAACGAGGGCTTGAACGGGAGAAATCGTGTATTAACAAGGCGATTCACGTGCCGTTCAAGCCCTGTCATATGTTTTTCATATCCATAAGCGGGTCCACGCACAGTTACTTCCCTTAGTAATGACTTATTCTGACGATATATTTAGACGTCACGACCAGTAAATATAATTCCCCATTTCTGACTTTGCGCGGCTGCATTTCAAATTTGCATTAATTAGATATTTTAATCCACTCTTTAAACACATTTTAAATCTTAAACTGCCTATCCGACGGTCAAGCCCCCGGTAAAGTCTGATCATGACCGAGTGAGGCATATGTAAAACACAACCTTGAACTGTATGAAGTCATATGAAATAATCGCTTTATTTTGTCGATGTCGAATGAACAAGACACATTGTTGTTAATGTTATTTTAATTTATTTTGTAATGTGTGATTCGTTTATGCAATAATAGCTAAAATACACATTTTTCCCGAAAATGATCATCTGCGGGCGCTCTCAAAATCCGTTCCTGCCCTCGTGCTGCGCACTCGGGCAGGAACGGACTTTTCGAGCGCCAGCAGATGATCATGATCTCGAAAACGTGTATTATCCCTATATACAATCCTCGATATTGGGAGTGTGAAAAAGGCCCATTGATGCAATAAAAATACGCACCTTATTATTAATTAATTATACCTGCATATGCGTCTTGCATACATAACTGTGTGTTTGTTGTATCGCCAAAACAGACATCGTATGTACTCCTGGATACAGGTTTGTAACAAGACCGGTTTCGATGTTGTATTCCTATCCCAAAAGTAGACGAGCATGATCCCCATTCGTTCCATTGTCCCCAGCCTACGTTAACTGTAATTATAATACAATTCGATTAACAATAACCGTGTATTAGATGTTTTGTGCTTTAATACAGCTATGACAGTTGGCGACTAAAATGTATGTTCAAACATAGAGCGCACATACTGAAAATTTGACTACTATGCAATGTATTATTGTCGTAGTTTTATATCATTAATGAATAGCGTTAACATTTCAGTTTTTTATGTGAGCTCTGAATTTAACAATAATTACTAAGCCTACAATCGCTCTACATGTTAAAATAAATTAACAATAAATGCATACCTCGACAGGGTTCTTGCAAGCAGTTCTTATAATCCTCCGATGAACCTTCACACTCTGTGCCTTTGTGTGAAGGTGTAGGATTAGTACAAGTTCTTATTCTAGACTGCATGGCGCTTCCACATGTGACAGAACACGCTGACCAGCTTGACCAATCAGTCCAGTTGCCGTCAACTAATAATAAGGAGTAGCTGTATTTCATTAGAAGTATACTTAACAAGGCACGGGTATTTTCAATAGTTTTATTTGCAAATGACCANCCCACACACACACAGAACACACACACATAAATACACAAACTAAAAATATCGAAATATACGTAATGACTTTTGCGGTATTGTCATGATATACTTATTGTTAAGGTGATTATTTTATTCATGTGTTCAAAGTTGAGTGAATTAAAAGTGTGTATACATATACCTGGACAAGTTTCTCGAAGGCAAGGCTGGTAATCCTCCGAAGTCCCTTCACATTCCGTACCGTTGGTGGAAGGTGGGGGATTAGTACATGTTCTAGTTCTTGTTTGCGTGGTGTTTCCACACGTGATCGCACACGCTGACCAAGTTGACCAATCAGTCCAGTTGCCGTCAACTATAACTGAAAAAAATAATTTCAAAATAAACATTTGCTTCACTGCAGTATTAAATGTTCTTAATATTAAAATGTCATAATATCAATTAGCCCTGTTTGCTTATATAAAAAGGTGCTTAACTGTTAATGTTCCACGACAAAAAGTGCGAACGTCAAGTTCAAAATAAAAATCAGCGAATATTCTAATCGTTTTTTTTCCCCAAAGAGTAGGCAAATTTTTGAATACCGATTTTGGTATAGAATGTCATTTTGAAATAAAATCAATAACGGTAATTGAAACAATAAGTGTGTGTTAGCGTGTTTTCATATTTACATATAACGGTATATGCTTTTTTAAGTTATCTTATTTCTAATTTTAATCTTACAGCACTTTCAACCAATATATATATTGCAAAAATGATCGAAGTACGTCTGTGAAATTTCCCCGTGTGAACTGTATTTAGGTTTTAAAATTAGTGTAAGACGTGAACTGTATACGTACGGTTAGAACACAGATTGCATGTTTTTGGACATAGCTTAGCAGCAATTTCAGTGTTGACTGTACAGATGTTGATCATTGAAGTCAACATTACACAGTCAATCTTCACATCGTCATTGCAGTCTGAAGTTGACAAAAAAAAATGCATTTTTGTTAAACTCGCATCTAGTCTTTCAGTCTGAAGTTTAACAATACCTGTACAAATTTGTAAAATGAATCAATTCAAATACTTCACTTTTAATGTATGCCTTTAATTTTGTTTCTATAGTATTAAGCTTGAAAAGTACATGTTTTATAGAAGTAAATTAATCGTACTTTGAAATACGATTTAACGGTATTTTAACTAACAATCGTAGTGCTCAAAGTAATATAAATGGTAATATTTATACGGAACATATTTACAAGATTATCTCATTAAGCACATAAATTAATATCATATTGATTTTAATCTTACCGTTACATCGAACCTTTGACTGTAGAATAGCTGCAAAAACGCAAGTTTGATATTAATTTAAAAAGAATCTGAATAACAGTTGCGAAATTCTTATTGTTTGTAGCGTACTGTTCTGGGAATTAACTCAAAACATCATTGATATGATATCGTCATAAATGTATACAGTAATAGCAATGCATAGTAAGTTTATTATGCTGTAGTATGCTTTTTTTCTTCGATCGTGAAAGCCATGCAAACTGTATGTTATATAAAATGATTTCATTTTTTAAAATAACGAAAACATGACTGGATATATAACTGAAGACATTATTTTGGTTTTAGTTAATGCAAATTTTAACCATGAAGATCGTTGAATAAAACACTATTTGTCAGTTTAACACGTATATTCACAAATGTAATACATTCCTAAAAGTCCATAACTTTAATAGACGCTGTTTTCAAACAACGTTTTCGTTGTATTAAACAATTAAAGCTATCGTTAAAGAATTTTATCAACGTAAGATGTCCATATCATGCAATTATTTGTGAACACAATTATAAACAATAGAATATCTAAATGTGTTAACACATGTGTTTAATTCTTCTACTATTGCACCTACCCAATATTAAAAATGTCATGATCATCCTTCCCATAATTTCACTCATGTCTATTCACAAGAACGTTTTCTGTAATAATGATCTGCATGAACTGAAATGAAACGGTTTTTATCAACATCAATCTTATCAAAGAGCACACATGCGTATGTAATTCTCTAGAATCAGGTGTTTAAACGTTTGCCAAGTTAATTTTGATAGAGGATGGTTTGCAAGATTCCGCTACTTGAAATTACAAAATATTTAATTATTTACTTTACAAAATATTGCCAATGTTAGTTTGATTGCATCTAGATGTGCTTGTATGCTTAATCAAAAGCAAAATGACGAACCTCCCATTACTTAATAAAGAAAATAACTGATAGTTAGCTGTAACTAAAATTACATTAATTACAAACATATTCTATTTCAAACACGAGTATACATTTCATAACCAGTTTACGTTAAAATTGATTTGGTGTATTGATTTAAATTTGTTAATATTTCCCATAAAGATATATAATTTAAGAAAGGTCTTCTCCTTAAAATATTGGTATTTTTCGTATTGCTTGTACGGTCACAATATATACTTTTAAACATGTATTTGAATAAAAAAAATATACATTGCATAAACAAAGAAGAGCTATGATAATGATCGTGCAGATAAATTCAATGTACGGGTGTATACTGTCTTTTGCTGTTAGTGTGTATTCCATTAACACTAAAATGTAGATACATTTAACAGTGTTTGTTTAACAACTTTGAACATGCAAACGTTAATTCCATGCTTCTTACATGACCTTTTGTATTAACGTTATACCTTACTCGCAATTCCAAAGCACTAAAGAAAATCCTATTACCGTTTTATCACATTTGATAATATTTTTATTGTGCTTTTGGCTCAGTTTTGAATGTTCGTGTCTAAAGGCGTGATGCTTCATTTGCCTCTGCACCGAATCGAAACATGTTATCAGCTTTGATTTGTTTCAAACAGAATACGATAACAAATTACCTGTCTGTTCAGATATGTTGATATTTAGCCAATGTTATTGGCTAGACAGACAGCATCATGAAGATAAAAAGAAAAAAAACATATAATGGGGGGTATGTTAATTTGTATGGATGATTGAAGTATGTGTTCCGATTGTTTATACAAACAAATATGTGTGTGAGTAAATTAAATTATCGTCCGTTTGCCTACAACAACCTATTTCCTGTGTATGTCAATGCCATGAATGAACAACATACGCGCGAAGAGCTTATACGGCATAATTATGCTTATTTATTTTGGCGTCGTGAAAATGTGTGTTAAATGACGTAACACATTACTTTTTGTTTTACGGATAAGGTTTGCGTGTAACAATAAACTTCAGTGGATGTAAAGCACCCTAGAGGCCCATAGGCAGATGTATGTGTTGGGCCCACGCCCCTGGCCCCTTGTCGGCCTAGTTCCTACTAGAACGCAAAGTGCCCAGTCAATTTCACTCGTTTAAGTTAGCCTTACTAATTCGAACATGAATATAAAATAATGGGCTTTGTCAAGTCATTAGGTAAGGTTAAGTAAGTAAGTACAATTTGTTTATTTCGTCAGGGTTTCGTGGAACCCCTAAACGTCACGTGGCCAATAGACAGTTGCCTCCTCTGCCTTATGAGTATTTCGAGTCAATACCATATCTCTTCCGCAAGTATTCGATTTAAACTGCATACATGTGTTGGTAGACATTGAGGGAAACCGTTTACCAGAACCCATAACTATGGCATTCCATTTTGAAGAATGATGCCCCTTTTGTTCTTAGAAAAACAACGGTTAGTGTTAAGTATGTCATTTATATATCTTTATTGGTTCCAACTTTATTTACGTTGATAGTATTAAAGCAGATGCTTCGTGTATTCTAAGGAAAAGTATTTGCACGCACGATAAAAGTTAAATCAAGGTTGCTTATAAGTTTATATATGTGTACCTTCTTAGATATTCAAAGGTAAAATCATATTTTGTCGTTGGGGTCATTATATGAGTTAACTTACCACGACTTACATGTATATCATTGCATCAACGAAATTACTTTAGTAAATTGTTAATTACAAGCTGCTTGCCCGCAATAAGTTTGACCATGTACTGATTTATTATTAAATACAATTTTAATACATTAATAGCTGACATAAACATACAAATGCTGATAGTGAATTTTCACGTTAAAAATATACATGGCAAGGCAGGTATTGGGGCACGATTCGAGATCATAGAAATATGCTCTGTTTTGAGAATAGATAATATACTTATGAACCATTTAATGATTATAACATTTATTTTAGATTTTATTTTAATGTGGAGTGATGAAAAGAGGGTCCTTTAAACCGAAACATCAGGTTTGCGAATCAAACATATATACGTTTATGTATTCAACACATGCATTTTCTCAATATGATAAGTCATTAGTTTGAAAATAGACACAACGAGAAGGCAAAACAAATGATAGTTTTTTTACAGACATAATTGCACTTTAAAGTTTAATGCGGCCAGAGAAAAACAATATCTCTGTTATTTTCTATCAAAAGGCGTTGGTCGAAAATAATGAAATTACGTGTATATTCAACACAAGGCCCTCAACCTAGTACTGGCTGAATTGTCGCTAGATCTCGATTTTAGTTTTAATTCATAATTTTTACCTTAGAATCCAACTTGTTTTTATTGCAGCATATGTTTGTAGGACGGTGCCATATAAGGAGCACTTATAATGCCTTGCTCTATGATCTAGCTTTTAAAGCGACGCGGTAGATTGTCTGCCTTTGGACCGGGAGGGCTCGGGTTCAATCCACGATCGGTGATTATGCTAGCTGGGCTACTTGTTTAACAAAAGTAGATATTTTATGTAGTCTGCTGTTCAAGTCATCGGCAAGTGATAGCGAAACTGACATTAATATAGGGTAAACTTAATGTCGGTGCGCTGAATATGTGTAACATGATTAGACTTCTAAGAACAAATGTCTTAGATCCTTGATTAATGGTGTCCAACTCTGTTACAGCATACACAATGTCGATTAAATTGCATCTTATGTGCAAGTTTTCTCGTTCGAAATCCGCTCTGAATCGCTTGTAAGACGATTGTTGAAGAATGATATTAGGAAAATGAATGTGTTACAAGTGATTATAAATTCAAATTAAATTTCAAGTTAAAATACAAATATGTTATTAAAGGAACATGATCGTCATAGAGTTGTTACATTCTCGTCTGCTACCGAACTGATTAATCTACAACGTAATATTACTCACAACAAAAACATATATATATATTATGATAATATATAAAGACTGACTTCAAATAGAGAGTACGTGAAATATAACAATTATTTGTTTAGACAGCTGAGAGTCAGATTCCAGCTATTGTGGCGTCGTTTATTTGTATCTCGCATCACACAATATCGTTTTCAACAATCCGGCATCGCGTTTTGTGTACATTATTTTCAATTATATTTTATCATAGCATTATAATACGTCGAAGAAGAATGAAAAAAAGTTCAATTATTAGATACATTGTGGTTTGTACCATAACTCATTTCTAATAGAACGAATGCTTTCCCTTTCACACAGCCGAGTTTTGCAGTAATAACTCAAAGTTTATATCTAGTTTTGTAACGTTTTGCCACCCATCTGGTTAAAAGTGCGTTTTAGTGATTACAATTTTCGGAGATGATTGTTGTTAAAATGTACTAGAGCATGTTTGAATATATGAATAATTGTGTAATAATATGGGTTGCGTTATACTTGTGTTAAGTATTAATTACGTATTTGAAATTTATTAATGTGAATGTGTTGAGTTAAATGTTGTTTCTTCTGGTCGTTCATGTCGATTAAGGTAATGATTTGTATATGCTTACCCAACAAATAAACAAACTTAGAGCTGAAAGCCCTCCAAATATTAATAATTAATTACTATTCCATCGGGACCGGGGATTTAAACCAGGACAGCAGGTAAAGTATCAGTATGGTTCGAATAAATAGCAGTATTTGAAGCGGCAGCAACAATACAAGTTATCCTGGACGATATCTTATGAAAGTGTTTAAGAATACATATTTTGAAAATATTTAAGAAAACGTTGCTTTTCACAGCTCACACTTGGAAAATATGTACATTAACACCTTTACATGTCGTAAATTTTCAGTATCTTACACGGTCAGTTTATTTCCTGAAATGTCGTCAGTCTGTAGTATTCGTATCCCATTCCGCCACTTAACAACACCAACTGTTGTCATTTAGCATCTTTTGCACGTGTACTTTTACATGCCAACATCTGGGCATTATGCGCTATCACGTTACTACAGTGTATGTGTTCCGTAAGCGATACCTTTTTGGACAGCTATAAAAGTACATTGCTGATAATTAAATGTGTCAACCAAATGACACATTCACATTGAATATGTATGGATATGAACGGAAATCGGTTTACCCTCCTTAAAATTGTATTTGATAGAACGACATTCAACTGATTTGGCTATAATTGGGTTGTTAACCAGAAAGGATTTGGATCTTAAATTTGATTTACACAAAGAAGGTCACTCTGAATAAGATGCATTCTTCTGCAAAGGCATTGTTCAGGAAAGCGATACAAAATGTCGTTAGAACATTCATAAATACTAAACTTGAAAGGCCAGACCGTCGCCTTATATGAACATTTTTAAGTATTGCCATTAACCTGCACGTATGCTAGTGTATATCCACTGTACGTATTCCTCTTAATTGATTAACATTTCCATATTATCAACAAAACACATGAACACATTGTAATGGCATAGTATTCAACCACATCAAACTCAATATTAACTATAGGAACATAAAACAGACAGCGTTTTCTATATGGAACGCATATTCAATATGTACTCGTCTCGAATGCAGAAAATGTTACGTAGTTAAGTATAGTTCTGCACGAGATATTACGTGACATAATAACATATTAGGGGTCCTTACTGTTCACAGCTGAGCTCTGGCTGTCCATATTTGTCCTTTGAGAGATTAAATATGACATCGATGACGCGTTCATTAATTCAATTGTGCAATTGCAACCGAAATGTTAAGTTTCATTGAAATCAGACATTGCTCCCACATTCTGCTTTGTCTCAATCCTCCAAAATCGAAAGAAAATGAGTCAAAATATCGAGATTATTCAAGTTCACATGATAATTAATATTTAGTTATGAGCCACACAAGTTACAAAAGTGTATTATAGTTTTGATATAAAAAGTGTTTTGTTTTGAAAACTGTATCAATCTGGCAGTGTTTTTGAAAGGCTCATCTTTTACTGAGACCTGTGTTAACATTGTTCATGTGTACATCGTTGTACCAGTTGTTGATTGAGGAAATAATGTAAGGAGATTTACACAACAGAACAAGGCATACTTACGTTTCAAAGATTTCAACTGCATGTATTGCCAATTTCGTGAATTTAATAAACAGTATTATTATAGATACTAACCACAATCTTAAATTTACGTCCGTAATATATGACTATTGAGCTGTATTGTTATACGAAAATAAATGAATTGTATGATTTTACTTTGAAGGGACCGAATTTTGTATTTTTATTCATTTAATGATTCATAAAATGAATTTAGTAATACAACTGTACTATTTAGATGAGTTTTAAATGATAACAACAACAACAACGAGTCATATCTTGCATGTATACATCATTCAAATAATATCAGGCGAGAGTGTGCTTTATTCAATGTTCATAAGTGTGTAATAAGCCCATTTTCAATTGTATTTATTAGGATAAAAACCCTTTTTAACAAATTAATGGTTTTATTTGTCACGCATTTATATTCGATATATGATCTTTCTTAAAAACACCGTGTTATGATTTGAATCATTATCTTTCAATAAAAATGATAACACATGCTCTGAATTTCGTGTTTTAAATTGCCTTTCTATAACAACAATTTTCTTATTACTAACGTCCGTAAATAATGTGGATTGTTTGTAAAAATAATGGCAGAATTGATATTCATATGAAGAACATTATAATCAAGGGATACCGGAATTGCATTTTGTGGGATGTGAAACATGATTGTCATCGAGCAAACTGTTCATACCGAAGGCACATTTGTAACGTATTACGACGATTGTTGATGACGTAAGTATGCAAAAACGTATGGCTGTTAAAGTTGTTTTCGGTCATCTTTATTGATGTATTGTATAAAAACATACAATACAAATATTTTACTTTTGGTGATTTTTGTTATGACATATAAAATATCCTCTATATCACCAAGACATTCCCATATAAACCTCATTACGTTCTTTGGTTTAATTGTGTGTTTAGAACGTATATTGATCAGCGTCGGCAAGATATTAAAGATATTAATTGGATACGAAATATTCTGACCTTTAGTCGTGTTTAATAAATAGTATACTCTACGTAATAGTTAAAAGATTATTGTATAATTTAAAAATATTCTATGCATTACCTGCTGTTATACAGCGCATATATCTTCTTAACTTTCTAAAACTTGTATCAAATGTAGTATTATATAAGTTTGTGGACAATTTTCTTCTTCGTCTTCGTCTTCTTCTAATTATTATTCTTTTCTCATTATTCTTCTTCATCTCTTTCTTATTCTTCTGCTTTGCTGTAATATCTGCTTCGACTTGTATCCTACGAATACCATTTTATCATGAATGTCTATGAAATTAATAACGACGTTCCGAAATGTGTTACGTTTCCAGTTCACAAATAATGACACGTCACAGGCTATAAATCAAATACACGATGCGGCGATAAAGCTAATGGATATGTTACACTATATCAAATAAATTGACTGTTGATGCACAGATAAATTGACATATGACTCCTGCTGCAAGACAATATTTAGTTTGTCTTGCAAATGATTTTTAAACAATGCATATTACGTCGGGAAAGGCATGGAAAAGCACTAATTAAATACTAAGTGATACTAAAGGATTCATAGAACATTGAAAAAAAGAACGTTTTTTTGCATTTCTAAACTGCGGTTAACTGGCAATTCCACTGCCTTTGGTGATATTGGTTATACTATATGCTTTCTTACGTCCAGTTCTATTGCTATTTTTTTATTGGCTGTGTACTTTAGATTATTATTTCGTGGTAAATACGTCAAAACGATGACAAATCGCAGGAAATAAATCAGATGTGTCCGATAACGCTGGCGATTATGGAACATAATGTCAAACACAGCGACAGTTGATGAATGAACACGTGCCATAAGTATCCCGCTAAAACCTAATTTATATGTCGCACGGTAAATCCCAATTGCCTCGAACACTTTAGTTGCATTCCATGTTATGGGATTTATTGTAGGTGTTTCTGTTTCTTATTGACTTTAGTTATTTCAAATAAACGTGTTAAGAATAAAAATCAATGATTAGGTTACACATTGTCATTTGCAATAATAAAAAGCTCAATCTTGCTTTGTTTCAAAATGGCATGAAATCTTACGCCATTGTGTTGTTAGCGTTAAAACATGTTCACCAACGACACATGATGACATAATGTTAAGTAACAAACGAGGTTTCGACGCTTTAAACGAATAAAGTCTATATGCGAATCAATTATAAACATTAATAAGCAAATATTCATCAAAGTATCTTCATCTATTTAAGTTTTATATAAATAATTAAAACAAAATTGAATGTGTATAAATACAATTAATAAAAACATCCGTGCATCAGTTTAAACAGCAACGTTCTTGTNCTAGATGCGGCGATAAAGCTAGTGGATATGTTACACTATATCAAATAAATTGACTGTTGATGCACAGATAAATTGACATATGACTCCTGCTGCAAGACAATATTTAGTTTGTCTTGCAAATGATTTTTAAACAATGCATATTACGTCGGGAAAGGCATGGAAAAGCACTAATTAAATACTAAGTGATACTAAAGGATTCATAGAACATTGAAAAAAAGAACGTTTTTTTGCATTTCTAAACTGCGGTTAACTGGCAATTCCACTGCCTTTGGTGATGTTGGTTATATTATATGCTTTCTTACGTCCAGTTCTATTGCTATTTGTTATTGGCTGTGTACTTTAGATAATTATTTTCTGGTAAATACGTCGAAACGATGACAAATCGCAGTAAATAAATCAGATGTGTCCGATAACGCTGGCGATTATGGTACATAATGTCGAACACAGCGACAGTTGATGAATGAACACGTGCCATAAGTATCCCGCTCAAACCTAATTTATATGTCGCACGTAAATCCCAATTGCCTCGAACACCTTAGTTGCATTCCATGTTATGGGATTTATTGTAGGTTTTTCTGTTTCTTATTGACTTTAGTTATTTCAAATAAACGTGTTAAGAATAAAATTCAATGATTAAGTTACACATTGTCATTTGCAATTATAAAAAGCTCAATCTTGCTTTGTTTCAAAATGGCATACAAAAATGTGTATGAAATCTTACGCCATTGTGTTGTTAGCGTTAAAACATGTTCACCAACGACGCATGATGACATAATGTTAAGTAACAAACGAGGTTTCGACGCTTTAAACGAATACAGTCTATATGCGAATCAATTATAAACATTAATAAGCAAATATTCATAAAAGTAGCTTCATCAATTTAAGTTTTATATAAATAATTAAAACAAAATTGAATGTTTATAAATACAATAAATAAAAACATCCGTGCATCAGTTTAACAGCAACGTTCTTGTTAACAGCATTCTGTAATTATTAAAAAAAAAAAAAACATTACGTCAAAAACGAGGCTTTGAATATTCATTAAATATTATTCATTTAAACATACGTACTTACTTATTTAAGAAAATGTTCGTGCATCCTTATTTAAATGGATATTATGTTTCATGAAGACTTTAAGGAAACTCATAAACTTTGCAATGACATCAACAGTTATCCTAATGAAGGCTGAATGACCTTACATTTTGCGTTGCATTTTTTTCTTGGAATTTAAAGGAGAATCGTTAGTAGAAAATATAGAATCGAGAATGTCTGTGAAGATTGGGGCCACATTATGTTATTGTAATAATGCACCAAAAAGTACATTCTAGCAAACTTATATAATACCAAGAGATTATTTTATCGATAGTGGACTGTGTTTTGTGAGTGTATAATGCAGTTAATTTAAGTCGTAATGTAATAACGCAACATAAACACATCATAACAAAGACTTATAGCAAGCGGTTAATGCTTTAATATTTAGAATAGTATATTGTTATTTCATTGTTGCTTTAAACAAGCGGAATATATTATGGCGTGAACAAGGGAGCTAATTAGTTTCGTGAATGACCGATGTAAAATTAATTCGTTCTAGATAATCATACAAGGATTAGTTAGATTAGATCCCTATTTATTTTTTAATAATATGCATGAACTTGATATGTGAAACTGCAGTATGTACTAGCAAATGCAAACTCTAACGAACGAAATACCAACCATTATTGCATTTCATAAATCGTTTGCAACACGCACATCGTGCATATTGTTACTTCAGTTTATTATTTTAATATAATGGAGACCAACAACGCCTTCAAACTTCCCATAATGAAATTGCAAATGTTTGTCTGACGTATACACCGGATGCAAATAAGATTGCAGAAAGTCACTTCAATTCACCGACACTCAGGTTTTCACTTACAATTCTAGCATGATGAAAACATTCTCCGTAATACTGTGTTATGAAGGTGTTATTTGGTTATTTTACGATTTTGTGAAGACAACCATAAAACCTCATATAATCTTGGCTCAAGCAGTATTTATCTGGGTTTTATTATTTCCTTGGAAATATAATGCCGCTCTTCGAAGTAGTTCTTCAGGATTTTATGGGCTACGAGATAATGTAAATATAATAATCGAAGGCACTGTGTTAAGCCAATCGATAACACCTCGAAATTTTACGAATCGACGCGTTATTTATGCAATATTTGCTCAGTGCTGCGTCAAAAAAGAAACGTGTGTTGGACATTTATACCATATTTGTACAGGGAAATTAATCCTATATACATATTCTAACTATAAAACGTACGTTACCACTGTAAACCTGTACACGATGCTACGTACAACCATTTCTTATTTACGAATAGCACTATGTATTTACACTATAGCAGCACCGTATCTATCCAATGTGAACGCCACGCGGTTGATGTGATTGCGATTTTAGTTAATACAAATTGTTTCTTTATTAACACATTTCTTTCTTAGAATATTTAAATATAGGATACTCCGTAATGCCCACTTAACAAGTGTACAAATATATGCATATGTTAATTGTACAATATATGCTATGCCAGATGTTAAGAGACGATGTTTATATCAAAATATTGCATGACTGCAGTCGTATTGCAATCTTTTGCTAAACATTGCAACCCATGAATCATTTCAAAATAATACGGATGTATTATTCAATAAAAAATACTTGTGTTTAAAACTATTCTTACTATAATCATGGCGTTCGCAACTCAATTATTTCTTTTAACGAATGATTTATGACATCAAATGCACTGTGAGTGTTTGATACGTTTTATCACTCCTGTTGACACGCATAAACTCATCAGTTTCACTCTAAAACGTATATGCCATTATTGGCGACAACGTTAGTTAGTTTTCCCGTTCAATGAAGTCATACTACCCTTGTCGGAACTTGACAAATTGTTTTGTGATAAAAAGGTAAAACAGTACAACACAACGTAACGTGTTTACTTTGTGTGTGGAACCATGATGGTACATGCTAGAAACAACCAGTGGTTTACTTAAAACCATCGCATATTGATTATTTAGTGATTGATTCTATCATTTACGAAGCAAGTGTTTTTATATTGAAACAATACGACCAAGTGGTAGCAGTAATGCGATTTTAATATTGAAGATATTGATTTTACTTAGTGGAAATAATGTCTCGTTTGTTCATCCATTAGTATTTACAGATTAACACGGAACTATGCCATCGTCGTCAGCGGCAAACGGACAATATCAACTTAATGTACATTAATATACTATTGCTTCTTTAAATGATGATAATATATACTTTGGTTTGAGCCTACGCGTATAAAAAAAAGGTTGGATAATTGCAATAAAATCTTGTTTCTGAAAGTGTTCTTGATTCAATTTGATTTAAAGATTGATGCCTTATAGTTGAAAACTGTTTTTGTTTTCAACTGTAATATATTAAAAGTGATATACAATCCTAATTCTAACTGTGTATTTAATACCATTTAATCATTCTTGGTCTAGAATAATAAAAAAAACGTGTCGATATATTGTAATTAGAGCAATTTTCATGCTATTATGGATCATTTGATATACGCTGAAATAACAATAAGATAGTTTCTGGCTATAGTGAACGAATATGCTTTCCATTATTATGTGGGGAAAAGCAATAATGCAACAAATGCCAGTTTGCATTCTATCACAGGATTTTGACCATGTTAACGTCCTTATTTTATATTTTTTACATCGATATTTGGATTTCTCATCTAGATTTTATTTGTTTTTATTGGTAGGTTATTGTTGTCTTGGAAATAACAGAGACCATTAATTGGGCGCTTTAAACTGTTTAATCAGCAGGAATAAAGAAACATGTCAATCATGTCATATATTGTGATACTCACTTATAGAAATTGAATATGTTAACACTGATTTATGCAACACAAATAAGCTTCAGTAAAGTGTTATAGCATATGTTTAGAATTAAAGTCGAAACTATGTATTAAATGAAAACTTCGTTATTGTTACCCGTCCTTAAATTATGTGTTAGCATATATTCGTTTAAAAGCGCCCTCCAATCGGTATATGTTATTGGATAACATTTTTAACAATACTTTGGTAACATAACATTTTGTTAAACGACCCGTTTTTAGTACTAAGGCAATTCATTTGGTCACATTATAAAGCAGCCTACGTGTGCTCAATGTGTACGTGTCTATCATACGTTTAATGATGTTCGATTCATAGCTGTTTATTTGTTCAACTGAATTGTACATTACACCTTAATCAGAACGAAAGCGTTTTACGTTGTGATCGATAATGCACACATGTTTACGATTCAAACATGATTTTGTATTTGTATGCAATTGAAATTGAAATATATTTGACAATCATACTATGTTAAGGTTCTGTGCCTATATCTGCATTGATTAAGAGTATTAATTGTGTTATTTGTATTAATGAGGTTCAGCGAGTCATATTATGCAATGTATACATCAATCAATCATTGCATGAGGCGATAGTGTGCCTTACTCTATTGCAAAAGTGTGTACCCAGTCCATTTTTAATTGTATTTATTTTAAAATAACGCGTATTAACATATATGTGTTGTATTGTTCACGGATTCAGTTTCAATATAGTATATTTCGTAATGACATCGTCTTATGATTTGAACCATTAACTTTCAATACAAATAATAACAAATTTTCTGTTTTTTGTTTTAAAATAATATTGCAACTAATGACACGGATATTTCAATTACTGACGTCCTTAAATGGAGTCGATTTTTTGTTAAAATTATGGCAGAATTGATGTTCATGTCCAGAACATTATCATCAAGGGATACCGGAATTACATTTGGTTGGATGTGAAACATGATTGTCATCGAGTTGTAATACTCCGATTAACATTCATCCGACACCTATACGCATTCTTGATCGTGGAATAATGTAAATTGTGAATAAATGTATGTGCTCAGTCAATTTGTTTCTATAATCTCTAGTGGAATTAAATTCTTTCATACAGCGAAATAAACAAATATCCTCTTTATCACCAAGACATTTTCATGTGAACCACATTACGTTCTTTGGTTACATTATTTACAACCACCTATATTGATCCGCGCCGGGAAAGATATTAAAGATATGAATTGGATACAAACTATTCTGACCTGAAGTCGTGTTTAGTAGATAAATATACACAACAGAATACTTATAAGATGCTTGTTAACTTGAAATATTCGATACATTACTTCTGATTTTAAACAACGCATACATCTTCTTAATTTCATCAAACACCTGTATGAAGCATTGTTTTACGGAAAGTGTTCGTCTTCGTTTTCTAGTTTTGGTTATTTTCTCTTTCTTCTTCTTCTTCTTTTACTTCTTCTTCTACTTCTTTTTCTTCTTCGTCTTTTTCTTCTCCTTCGCTACATGCTTCGACTTTTACCCTGGGAATACAATTTTATCATGAATGTCTATGAAATAAATTACGATGTTCCGCAAGGTGTAACGTTTCTCGTTCTCAAATAATAACAAATCACAGGCTATAAATCATATAAAGGATGCGTCGATGAAGCTATCGGATACGTTATATTATATCAAACAAATTGACAATTGGTCAGCAGATAAATTGACATAAGTCTCTGACTGCAACATTAATTGTATTGCAATACTACCACACAGAAAGCAGAACCAACTGCAGTAGAATTATTAAAGGGACTGATGGCAGTCATTGTAACTACAACGTTTTCAAAGCAGTATCAACATATTACGAAACTAAACAAACATCATATTTGAAGACATATATATAAAAGCTGCTACATATATTTCCGTTAATGACCATTAATTTGTATATTATCTCATGCATAATGCATAACTAATTAGTTTGTAAAAAATTAATCCCGCCATTCCCTTGCAAAATTAATGAGCCACAAAATACCACATCATTGGAGTGAAACGTCGCTCGTAATATTGTAAAATATAGGTTCATTAATATTTCCTTATAAAATAAAATAATACTCATTGATAGCTCAAAAACATCGCATTGCTTTATTACGTTCAGTTCGATTGCTATTGTTGTTGGCTTTCTACGTCAACCACTTTCTTTAAGGAACACTTAGCAATGGGATCAACTGATCTTAAATACAATTGTTTAATATGTCTTTATTTTGGCAATCGCTGTATCCCCATAATCGAGCGTTGTTAATTTCATGATGGTACAATGCTGGTCATTTTCATTCCATTTTTTGCATTTCATCAAAGAAATTTGAGTGCGTGTATTATTTATCGCGCTTATTTTCACGACGGTTTAATTATCAAACAACAGGCTTAATGAATCAATGTTGTTTCCATGTAAGATGTTTACAGACGTATATACATTACACGTTTATTAATTATATATGCTGTTGATGTTTGCTGTCATTCCCGGTAATGCTTATATATTATTGTGTACATAATGTACGTGGTTCCAAACGTTCTTAAAATTTGTATATGTAAAATCCGTGCTGCAAAGGTGTTCGTTTCGTTTAAATTAAACACAATTTACAATAAAATCTACTCACAAGCAGGTAAATACCATAAAATATACCAAGATAAATCTTCCATCAATATGAAGCGAAATTGTAATGTAAAGCAACAACCAAACACAAAACTAAAACTAATTTAACACTCAATATAGCGCTTTGTACCAAAACGATTCACTTTTCATACACCAATTAAAAATCCTGCTATTCCGAAAACCGGCTGTCCAATATTCAAAACAGAATACTACTCATTGGAATGCTTCATGTTATATGTCGTTATTTAATGGAGGGATCGCAATAAAGTAAGTGACATTAATAGTTTCAATTTCCACACCGTAATGACCCATATGGGATACGGCTTTTTATTTGTTATACATCCGTTCTGTGAATACAAAATTGTTTGGTTTTCTACAGTAAGTATCAATCTTTATAAATGACATATTTTCAAATATCTATCTTTGAAAGTGTAATAAATGGTGTCAGATTTCCAATAATTCTCTCGTGCTAAATACGTCGAAACAATCACGAATCGCAGGACATAAATCAGATGTAGAATTGTCCGATAAAGCTGGGGATTATGGTACACAATATCAAACACAGCGGCAGTTGATGAATGAAACACTTGACATCAGTCGTTAATCTCAAGTTGCACTGGAAATCTGAGTTGCATTCAATGTTGAATAATTGTATGTTTGTGTGTTTGATATGGATTATGGTTCTTTAAAAAAAATACGTTTAAAATATGGGTATACACATAGTAAGTTAGCAACAAAAATAAGCTAAATCTAGTTTTGTTTCAAAATGCATACACTAATTGTCTATGGAATCTTACGCAATTGTGTTGTTAGCGTTTAAACATGTTCACCAACGACAAATGATGAAATAATGTTAGGTACCAAACGAGGTTTCGATGCTTTGAACGAGATCAGCCGGATACAGTATATACATGTATGCGAATCAATTATATACATTAAAAATCAAATACTGATCAAATTAGTTACCTGTATCTTAGTTGTATATCAATAATTAAAACAAAATGGAATATGTATAATTATAATTATACATTCACTGCATCAGTTTAAAACAGCAACGTTCTTCTAATTTAATTTTAAAATTAGTAAAAAACATTCAATAAAACGCGTGTCTTGGACTATTCACTCAATATTCTCCTAAACATAGGTACTGACTTACTCAGTCATACGTACGTGCAACATCACTTAAATGGATATTATGTTTCATGACGACTTTAAGGAAACTTATAAACTGTGCAATGACATCAACAGTCATCCTACTGAAGGCTTTTTGACGTTTCATTTCCGTTGCATTATTTTCTTTGACTTAAAACGAGAATCGTAAGATGAACATATAGACCTTGAAATGTTTGTGAAGATTATGACATTGCAATAGTGCACTAAAAGTACATTGTTGCAAACTTATATAATACCAAGCGATTATTGCATCGATATTGGACAATGTTTTGTCTGTGTATGCTAATGTTCAGTTATACCTAATAATGCAAACTAGCATAGCATAGCAAAGTCTTATAGCACGCGGTTAATTCTTTGATATTTAACATACAAGTGTTGTCTTTCATTGTAACTTCAAACAAGTTGAAAACAAAAGTTGACAATTCAAAACAATACTGTCCCTTAATATGGCATGAATATGTGGAACTCATTAGTTACGCAAATGACCGATTTAAAATGAATTTGTTCTATATAATGATACAATGAAACATCCATACTTAAATGTTGCAACAAGAGGTAGCTGTATAATGTCGGAGTTTTCAGTTTGAATTTGATGTAACTTATTGTTTTAGAATTAAACCCATCTTAAAAAATAAATGTTTTGTGATTTGAAGTCGCCAACGCAGTTAAAACACTGAAGGATTTTTGTGGAAGGCAGGACCGTGTTCTTTAAGAAAAAAATGCTGATTCAAATATATACACCGCAGCTTACTTAAAAATAAGAAGGATGTGCATGCACTTGAGTTGTAAAACTTGAGTATGTACTGGCAAATGCAAACTCTTATGAACGGAATGCCAAGCATCATAGCATGTCATAAATCGTTTAAACATGTACGTCGTAAATAGTATAACTTGAATTTATTTTTTTAATATAATGGATAAACACAAAAAATCAAGCTTTTCCTAATGCAAATAAACATTGTTGTCTGGCCTATGGACCGGATGCAAACAAGATTGCAGAAAGCCAATGCAATTCACCGACACAAGTTTTTTCACTTACACTGCTATTAACAGGTTGAAAACAATCCCGTAATACTTTGTAATGAAGGAGTAGTTTATGGCTATGTGAAGACAACAATAAAAATAGCTTAAACCAAAGACTTATGCAGTATTCATCTGGGGATTATTATTTCCTTGGAAATAAACTGTCGTGCTTCGAAGTAAATCGGCGGGATCAACGCGGACTGAATGGGCTACGTAATAATGTAAATCAAATTATCGAAGACACTGTGTTAAGCCAACCGTTAACACCTCGATATTTGACGAATTGATGTGTAACGTATGCAATACTTGTTTGCAAATGCGTCGAAAACGAACCGTGTGTTGAACAGTTTCAGCATATTTGTACAGGGACCTTAATTTATAGACTCTCTTTAAAATGTATAACTTTGAGACGAACGTTACTATTGTAAACCTGTATAAGAGTAAACATGCCGCAGCTTCTTATATACGAATAACATTACATGTTTTCACTATAGCAGAAAAGTGTCTAACCAATTTAAAAGTCATGAGGTTGTTGTGATTGCTATTGAAGTACCTACGAATATACACATATGCTTACATGAAACAATATGTCGTTTACTAAACAACAGTTAAAAATACAACACAAAGTAACGTGTTTATTTTGTGTGGACCCATTATGGTACATGCTAAAAACGCCCTGTGTTTTTCATAAAACTATCGGATAGTTATTGTATAGTAGATGATAATGTTAATAACGAAGACAGTGTTTTTATATTGAAACAAGACGGCACAGCGGTAACAGTAATGAGTGTTTAATATTAAAGATATCGATGTTACTAAGTGGATATAACGTCTGTATTGTTCATTCATTAGTATGTAAACATTATTACGGAAATGTACCATCGTCGTCAACAGAAAACGGTCATGTAAAACCATATCAATTAATGTACATTAATGCACGATTGCTTGTTTTAATGCTGATTATATTTGAATTATTCCAAAATTGAGTCTACGCTAATAAAAACACTGAACGTGTTCTTGGCTCAATTTGATTTAAACATTGTGTACCGTTTAATCACCCTTCATCTAGAATAATAAACAGGTGTCGATATATTGTAATAATACCGTTTGTTATGCTATTATGACTCATTTGATATACGCGATAAATTACAACAAGATACTTTTATTTTGGCCAGAGGGACTTGATATGCGTTCTATATGTGGGGAAAAGCAATGATGCAGCAAATGTCGGTTTGCTTTAATCGTTGGATTTTGACTATTTGAACGTGCTTATTTTATATGTTTAACATCACCATTTGGATATCTCATCTAGATATAACTAGTATTTATTAGGAGTTTATTGTTTTTGTTTTTTTAAATAACAGCGACCTTTGATTGGCGTTTGTTACTATGTAATCAGCAGGAATAAAGACATATGTCAGTCATGTCTTATATTGTAATACTCACTCATATAAATTGAATACGTTAACATTCCTTAATGCAACACAAACTAGTGTCAGCAAAGTACTTAAAGATATGTTAAGAATACAATTTAAAACAGAATGAAATCAAAACGTTATTATTGTTACCCGCCTATAATGTATGGGTTTGCATATATATTCCTTTAAAACGCCCTCCAATTGACATAATGTCATTAGATAACATACTTAACAATGCTTCGATAACATAGCATGCACTATTTTTAGTTCAAATAACATTTCAGTATTAGTATAAGAATCTTTCGACTAGCGAACTCGCCGTTTTCCTTCCCTTTCTGGTGGGCATGTTTTTCGGTTTTATCCACATACAAATTTCATCAAATGCACAGTAACAAAACGTATTAATACGCGCAACATTTAATTATAGTTCAAACAAGGAACACCTTTTTTTAGTGGTTGAGACAAGTTGTCACGAATTTCGGAAGTCTTACTCGTATCTTGTTGGACTTTTGCAGATACATCACTTTAGTATGTACGTCTTTAATGTTAACGGTTTTGGTAGTAATACAATTACCTGGCATTAATGTTTACAAAATGGCGTTCTATTATTAAGCCCATGTCTGATTGTTTTCTCTTTTCATATGCTGTTTCTTTCTGCCACATCAACATCATAGGTAAGTGATGCTTTTATTAATCAGATTAGCAGTGTATAGTGTGTTATGGTATGTATTTATGTTAGGCTTTCCGGTGGTTTATAGAGAAATATCAGTGAATTAAAACTTATGATTCACTGTTTCAGACAGTGAAAATGAACAGTGAAAACTATCAATAATTTCCACTGTTTTGCTATGAAGTGACGTCGATTGTTGACGTTATAACGTCATTACTCCAGCGATTTTCTCCAGTTGAACTATTTTACAATTTAAATAAACGGTGATAAAAGCAAAAAATAAAAAATAAATGTTGGATTTGGTTGAATATGGATTTTTATGCACTCGTGATCATAGAAAAAAATATATTTTCTATGACCACTGTGAATTAAAATCGATATTCCACCTAATCCATCAAATATCCTACTATATATATATATTCAGTATCCCATCTTGAGTGTGTAATGCCCATGTGTTTCTGAAATGGTGCTGTGTACCAGATCGTTGACACATATATGACAATGCCTACACAGTTTATGAGCATATAATAACTGTAATACACAAACATAAGGGTACTTGTTTCTCAAAGATTTTGATTTCGATTTGGACAATATTGACAAGAAACAGGCAAATGCACTTTACGACGATCGATGTTAGATTATCTCCTCAGGATTTGAGTTTTTTTTTTATCTTAGGAAAGTTCAAGAGTGTAACCTTAAGCGAGATAACACAGCTATGTCACCAATGATTCAAGTTTACCTGTTTTGTCCTTCAATATTTTAATTCTCAATGTCAGAATAACACCAAAATGTATTATCTCGTCTAGAAAAAAGACTCTTATTAAGCTTATTCGTATGGTGATTGAAAAAGAGTCCACAAAACTTTGTTACACTCGCACAACCGAAGCCGATTTCATAATACGCACGAAACTATTTTTGTTTATCAGTTATACCAAAGAAAAATAAATTGTCACGCAAAACCAGATCAGAATAATGAATATATAACTTCACAGAAATCTCATGTTATGCACAAAAGATAAAAAATAATTTGTAACCAATATTATGACGTGACTTCCTAGAGCGCATTATATTATGTAAGCATACATCATTTAATGGATGCGAGTCGTTCGTTGACAGTGTTCCTGTTATACTGGCATTTAGACAACTAAATTAGTGCACTGTCATACTTCTTTTGACAAAGTGTTTGTTCAAGCATTATATGAAACAAATAATCGAACGCTCAACAAACATGTCTACATGCTTCCATTAGGATGTCACTATACAATACATCTTACGATCTATAGACTATATTATACTCTGACATCACCATTAGCATATAAAAACGATCAATTTTGAAAATCCCGACATTATCGTATGGTATTACGTTTAACCGTGGATTTATTTCTATAATGTAGATCTTGTATGAATGTTTTAATAATTTGAAGATCGACTTTTAAAAGAAACAGCAAGATATTCTGCTTTCCTCGGCATGGTCGTCATCATCGACACGTCCTTTGGTTTGATGTCAATCGAACATTCAACCCATTATTTTAATCTACCTTTACTCTCGGGTTGCATGAACTTCTGTCCGAGAAATATGAGTTTCCATTAAGATATTTACAATTTATTCATACTCAGATTTATACATTTGTATCAGATTAAACAACACAAACGAATGGTACCAAGATGTATAATATTGTTGACACGCAATCAACAAAATTAACAAAACAAATACAATTTGTACAGATACTAAACGCAAGTGCTCATGACGTCATTGGTAACTCGTCAAACGTCGTACAACATTTACGTTCCCGCTGTATTATTATTATTTTTATTTTTATTTTATTGTATAATTAAAAAATGGTTAAATGTAGCAATTATAAACAGAAAACAAAAACAGACTACTGTCCTATCTTTTTTTACTGTATCAGGCTTTGCAGACCTCTATTTTATTCTCTCTATATTCGTGATACGACACACACATGTAAAGTTTGACTTGCCAAGAACCATTTATTAGATTGACATTGATTTACATTGCAAGTAACTCACGCGAGTGTATTAACAGATACAAATGTATGTACAACGTCTGTTAGATCTTAAACGTACATTCATCAAATTGCCATATTAAAGATGCTTAATCTTTTGTTTTTAAAAGCCTTGTTTTGTAAATACACGCATACTTATCGAACTTTATACATTAACATGATTATTGTTAAAATATGTGCAGTCATCTTGGAACTTAACTTTTGCTTTTATAACTTTCAATATTGCCAATATTGATAGAATGATACTTTGTGAAACAAAAAAAACACAATGTTGGAAAATAACTGCTTGTGCATCTTAAAATTCATATCATACAATTAAAAACAAATGTAAAAAAAAAATCAGAAACAAAAGTTGATTTGCATCAGTATTGATAAGCAACCGCTTCAACGAGAATCACATTCTCAATGATATTGTTTCACGAAGTGCTCACACTCGCTCTTAAACGGATGATTTATTGATTTTATCAAATGCATTATCGTGTTTTAACAATATGATGACCGATATAATCAGTTTCAAATTGAGCATTCTCCCTCGAACACAGAAAGCACATTAATGGAGACAACCTTATTGTATTTTGTCATCCAATGGAGTCATATTTTCACTGTCAGAATGACACATACAAGAATTAATAGTGTCGCGTTCTGAGAAAATTGGGCATTATGCTTGTGCGTAAATTGTCATCCCAGATTAGCCTGTGCAGCCCGCACAGGCTAATCCGGGACGACTATTTCCGCCTAACTTCATTTTCGCTAAGAAGAGACATCATTTAAACGAAAAATTCCATTAAAGCGGAAATTGTCGTCCCTGATTAGGCTAATTTGGGATGACAATTTACGCACAAGCATTTTGCCCAGTTTTCCCAGAACGCGACATAATTATCGGCCGTATCTCCTATCAATGTTTCAAAACTGGATTAAAGTCCAAATAGGTAACAAATATCCATTTGAAAAACAAATAAAACCAACTGATAAATGTCTAATGTATTTGTATAGTTGCGGCTTATGGATCTTTTATAAACTGCAAGGAGAAGGAAGCCTTTTAAATTATAAAGACTGTCCTCCATATAAAATTGTTTATAAACAGTTCCTTTTTTTCTTTACGAACTAGTAGATCATTAAAAGGTGTACTTCTAATATTAATAAGCTGGACAAATCATTTGATGGTTGTATAATGAAGTATTTTGTAAAACATTTGAAGTTTAAATTATATGATATATTTAACACTTTTATCCTTAATTTATATTATAAGTTCCTGAAAACCAGCAAATCAGTTTGAATACAAACAACATTGCATGTATTGCGTTTATTTTTCTTTATGCTTTGTTTTTAAGATAGTCCATTGTTCGAGACTATTACTGGTCGACGACCACATTCAGAAGGAAAAAAACATTAATCGATCTGATATTGTGTATCTGCATTTACTAAATAAAACTGCACTGAATCAAACACGTTTATAGATTATAAGTGCAACACTTGGCATTAATTTCCTGCTATACCCCAATTTACCTTTTGCCCCGTAAACATAATTCTACTCAAGTGATTTGCGACTTACTAACAAAACCATTTTTTTTTATATATAAAAGTGTATTTATTACGCAATATATAAATAATCTGAATTTAGTTAAATGCAGATTGAAGAAAGATCCCTTTAATAGGATAGGGTTTTAATCTTACAAAATAAAAGTATCATATTATATTAAAGGGAGACTGTACGATTTTGTCAAATATTTATGAATTTATATGAACTTCAACTTATAACCATTTCTCAACTGTACAATTACATTGCGAAACGCTTGTCTTGCAACAATAAGGTTATGGCCTCAATTTCATAAATGTCAAACTGTTAATACTTGTTTATTGAAGTTAAAGAATAAATATAAACGTGTTCAATTAAAATGCCTCTGTTTTGTATGCTGTTGGTATACATGTTTGCATACTGTTAACGGGAGACTTTACGATTTTCATTTGTGTTAAACCGTAATATATTGATACAAATATGTTACAATAACACAAAATAGGCAAGAAAATTATACATTGAAGACGAATTTCATAAAATGCAGCAAAGACAAGTTAGCGCTGGTTAAAGCCGATGCCGACACTTTTACTCGTATTTGCTAGGAAACAAAATTGTGTCGTATGAACGAATCTGCACTAAAACTAAATTTAGATTCACATTGTTCATGCCTGATATAAATGCTGGCGAATTCGGCTGGAAGCCTTTTTCGATTTCAGAATTAAATATCTGGCTTATTTCGCATTTTTCGACACATGTTCTTCTTAACTTTCATTTTAATTTATATTGAAATATATGTATAATAAGTATTTTACACATTTCATATAAATTCATACATATTTGACAAAATCGTACAGTCTCCCTTTAAGGTGGGAATACAGATGCGCGTATGACAAGGGGTGCTATTTTTATCATTATTTCATCCAAGAAAGCGCGATGAAGAGATTAAATATAGATGGCATCAGCCAGCGGTACGTCTATCCGTTATACGAAATGCACCTGGCCCGATACTTGAGATTCGGTTATAGATCATGTTAGCCTTGTTCTAGGAAAACTGGTCTTAATGCATGTGCGAAAAGTGTCGTCCCAGATTAGCCAATGCAGTCCGCACAGGCTAAGGCGGAAATTATCGTCCCTGATTGGCCTGTTCGGACAGCACAGGCTTATCTGGGACGACACTTTACGCACATGCATTAAGCCAAGTTTTCCCAGAGCGCGGGTCTTGCTATGGGCATTCGTGTGAGAAAGGATCACGAATGTAAAGTAGCTCCCGGCTAACGCGTGTTGAATTGCCATTATGTGTGCCAGAAAGTTTTCATGTTCAATATACGAATGTCCCAATAGAGAATAAGGTATGTATGTATGCTTAATATAAAAAGAAGCACATGTATTTTATTTTGCATAGTCATTTTTCTGACTAGAGTCACTCCTTTGTAAGAAAAACACTCACCGGAGTTGACGTTAATGAAGATTTCGAAGACTGTGGTTATCGCACATTCACAACCGTGTTGATGATAGCAATGCAAACAACCTTACATACTTTTCCATGTTAAACCTTCTAGCAAATAATGTATAAATCAAACTAAGCAAATATCGGTTTATTTGCACTCGACAAGGCTCCTGGTCTATGATTTCGATGCCAGCCACCCATCCCCCCGCCCCCACTCCTAAGTATACGTGTTTGTCTGTAATGAGGTCAGCATAAGCATGGTATTATTCAAATCGTTTACGCAGCATCAATTTTGCTAAAAGAACTACTGTAAGTATATAGCAATCTCACTTAAGAAAGAAGATTACAATTGTAAGTCCGTTAAACACCATTGGCGCCAGCAGAAGCTTTTAACCATACCCTCAGCACAATGCCCTTAATTTATTGTAAGATACAACTTTCCAGACAATTAGGAACATTACAAAGGCAAGCGTATAAATAAACCAACGCAAATACGCTATTTGAAACGCGTTAGCGTAAGCGATTTGAAGAGGGAAAGTGTGTTTTATAATTGTTATAAATGTTGTCCAAGTCGCTTCTGTTGACCTGTCAGCAAAAATACATTCACGAACTATCAAGTATATTGAATTGTGGTTTAAGCGTACGTAGAAAGACAAACTGGAGCACTAGTCGTAAGCACGCTATAACAATATTACGTTTCCATTTTGGTTGCGTTATGTGGATGCTTTTATGAATTTGCAATTCGCTAATGGAAAATTGTTTGAAGGTTATATGTATATCACCGATAATCGCTGCTAATGGCTCGATCATATGTGTCGTGTTCTGAGAAAACTGGGCATAATGCTTGTGCGTAAATTGTCATCCCAGATTCGCCTGTGCAGTCCGCACAGACTAACCAGGGACGACAATTTCCGCTCTTATGGAATTTTTCGTTTAAATGAAGTCTCTACTTAGCGAAAATCCAGTTTAGGCGGAAAGTGTCGTCCCGGTTAGCCTGTGCGGACTGCACAGGCTAGTCTGGGATGACACTTTACGCACAAGCATTATGCCCAGTTTTCTCAGAACACGACACATATTAGTAACTAGATAACAACATCGATCTACTTTAAGTCAAAGCCGTAGAGAATTCCTTCGGGACGGATGACTAATTTTCCCTATCCCGCTGTGTAAACATAGTTTAACATAGCGTAAAGCTTCCGGTGCAATCGAGCGTAAATAAAAAGGTTTAACCCCCCCCCCCCCAAAAAAAAAG
>VMBQ01000024.1:531044-619537 GCA_007657795.1 Dreissena rostriformis | reverse complement strand
GTCGAAGAAGACATTAATAAAAAGGCTGAAACAACCATCCAAATGCAAAACAAAAACAGCCAGCGTGGTGTCATAGTAGCATGTAACCTTCTAGAAGCTTCTAGAAGTCCAGGTCTTGATACCCATGGCAGGCGTGTTTTCCCTTTTTATTATAATAAGTTTAAAATATTCAAAATATAACAGCTGTATTACTTAATTTAATTAGAAAACACGAAAAACTGCGAACATGTCCCTTAAAGAATTTTAAAATACATATGCTCTTAGCAGTCGTTAGTGTCAAGTAGAACCGGAAATGTCGTATCAAAAGCAAGAATTTAAGATCGAGTGGAATACATCCGCATTCTAGTTAACGGTTTTGTGAACGCCCGCTAGATACGTTAAGTCTCAATGAAAAGAACAGAATCATAAATGCATGGTATATTTAATCAATGTAAAACCATGTACCGCATTAAATGGACCTATCGGGTGTGTTCTTTTCATGCCGCGAAATGAATAAAATTACGTTTTTAAAGAATTACTTGTTTGTTTTTGCCGTGATTTATCATGATACACTGTTTGAGAAAATGAGGTTTCCAATTTTAACAAACCATATTGGTCGTTCATTATTTTTTTAAATAGTGCTTCAAAACAAACACAACTTGCGTTCGAAATAGACATTGACCAATTTATTCTTGTTGTTTGTTTGTGTTTGTTTGGGGGTGGTTGGGAATTACGTCAGCAAGATCCGTTTCGTTTAACCGGTTGTCGTCATTATCCTATTAGCATTGCCAGTGTAGATATTCCCTTTAAAATTAGTCCTATCTCCGGTTTTCGTCGTTTTAACGGAAGCGTTTTTAATCTAACCGGACACGCGTTCAAGTGCATTGAGATTTTAGCATGTTTGGTCCTTGTGTACTCATCAGCCATTATAGGAACAGTTAAAACTGTGTCATGGATTGTGTGTTTGTTATTGTTCATCTGCATTTGTGATTGTTACTACATGTACAATGTGGTAATTTGTGTGTGTTTTAAACATACACTGTTAGTATCCAGTGTCGCATTGTGTAATGATAATGCGTTGTATCGCGCCACAGCATATTAAGTTATATACTTCTTGGCAGTTTTGAAATACAAAACATGATTAAAAACGGGAATTTCTTTCAAATGAATTATAAAGGTTAATGTGTAGCAATCAGCAACAGCATGTCGTAAGACAGTCAAAACATTCAGCGAAATAAATGTGATTGAAAATGGAAATGAAACATAAACATAACATTGGTGTCAGTCTAACGTGTGTTGTGAATTATATATGACTTAGCTTTAATACAAATTCTGAATGTTGCGTTACACAATAATGAAATAACAAATTGGATTTCCTTACGACGAAATGATGTTCAAGATATTTATTTCCGCTTGTGTGTGCTGCGCGCTTAATATTGTTTTATGTAGCGAAGTGTTAATACAGACAGCTGAAGTATCTTCACCACCTGTGACCACCTCTGAAGCATCAATTATGGTGAACGTCACGACCGAACGAAGCAAGTTGTCAACTCAGAGCGATGAAAGTTCGACCACACAACCGGTCACCTCTGCAGCATCGTCGGTTATACCGACGAAGTTTAACGTCACAATAGCCGTGTTTGCACCTTTCAACGACACGTCCGATTTTGGCCTCGAACGAGTTCAACCGGCTGTCGAACTGGCAATAAAGGCGGCTGCGTCGATAATTCCCTCCGTAAATCTCAGTGCAACGTACAAAAACAGCAAAGACCCGTTCACGACGATATGCATCGAATCAATGGAACTATTATTCAATCGCAAAGCCGATGTTCTGATCGGTCCCGTTGATGACATTGCTCTGGACGAGGTAGCCAAGATATCCGCTCATCTAAACAAGCCGATTCTTTCACCGGGTGGCCTGGACATCAATTTCGGGCTTGACAAGAAATCGGAAATGGGCTTGGGATACCGCACGCTAATCCGCATGGGAGCTAGTTTCAACTCATTAATCAATTTCGTCATCATGCTGCTCTTAGATGAACTGAAGTTCACGAAGATAAAGGTCATAAGCGAGAAGCACAGCGAACGATACGTGTGTAGCCAATTCCATAACACGGTACGCGAGCTGCATAACATTGAGTACACGGGGTGCAACCGGTTCAGCACGAACAGTGGCTACCTGTTGAACATGCTCAAGAACAAGAATCCAGAGAAAAACTACCAATTTGATTTCTACCTCATCCCTCGCAACATCAATTTCACTCACCTGTTCCACGAGGAAATCGGCGTCGAGTACGGAGGTACCGTTTTTTGCAATGTATTTGAGCCTCGCTCTGTGAAAAGGGGGTTTAATGCATGTGCGTTAAGTGTCGTCCCATATTAGTTATGATATTTTTCGTTTAAAGAAAGTCTCTTCTTAGCAAAAACAAAACGACAGTTTAGGAGGAAAATGTCGTATCTGATTAGCCTGTGAGGACTGTACAGGCTAATCTGGGACGACATTTTACGCACATGCATTAAATCCCCTTTTAACAGAGCGAGGCTTGTTTCCTTTTGATCGTTGAATTATAACCGATATCTTCGTCCATATAACACACCAAATAACAAACTGTCTTCGTTAATTATATTTAATTAGCAAATTATGATGCCTAGTGCTTCATCAATTATATCGCGAAAAAAAACAGGAACATTTAACTCTTGAAATATCGGCTATTTCAATTGAATGCATGTTTGTATACATTGTACACGAGGTGTACTTGTATGACCCAATTATTACAAGTTGTCTGAATGCATCGACCCCATTCCATCTCTTAGTAACATAGCAATCAAGGTGGTTATATGCTTGTGTAAGTGACTTAGTTTGTATTCACGGTATGTTTCGTATGTAGGGATATCACTCATGATCTTATCAAACAAAGGGACATAGTGCAGTAAATACTTTCGTAGTTTTATAGCAAGTGCTATCTCCCGTGGTTGCAATACTCGACACTTTATTAGTAATATTGCTTTTTAAAACATATTTACAGACTGTGCATTTATAACAGTACATTCAGATGTAATATGTATAAAAACATGATTTCATCTCCATTCGTTCTATAGACAATTTGTTGAAAACGACGATTTGTGTCATTTAACCAAAATGTTCTTTTAATTGAATATCGACTTTATTGTCTAAACTTAGTACCTCTCCTGCAAAGCTTAAGCGCTGATTAGCCTGTGCAGTCCACATAGGCTTATCAATGTCGACCGTTTCCGCTTTTGATATTTTTCGTTTAAAAAAGTCTCTTCTCAGCTAAAATTCAGTTTAGGCGGACTGCACAGGCTAATCTGGTACGACACTTTACGCACATGCATTAAACCCCGTTTTCTCAGAGAGATGCTCATATATGCATTTATAAACATATCTAGAATGACTACTTTCTGTTCTTACATCCGTTTTTGGATCCAGTGCTTTAGAAAGATTCATTCGTTGGTGTTTAATAATTTTTCTCAACCATTTATATAAATTTTGTCTCTCTATGAAAATGTCTCTTTGTGAATCTAAATTTGTTTATATCGTAGAGCGAACGACTGCATACATGTCATTACCGCAAAAAAGAGACAATTATCCCGCCGTCTCCTATATGTACCTCACGCGTTATCTTCATTTAACAATGGCATCAATTTAATCGCAATCCTTAATAATATCGCGAGTGTTAATGGATTAGCCCACATCTAGAAGGGTTCTAAATGTTTCCGGTCTACTCCAGCGCGAGATGAATTCTTCTTAAAATTGTCATCATGCGTTTGCAGCGTTTCTAATGGGGACTTTATATGTCTATTGAAGGCGATAAGACATCGTCACTTAGTTATTATAGAAAACGAAGATTTATTTACACATCAATATAGCAATGCATTTTATAGTGCGATTTTTGTTATTCTTTATCGGCGTGTGGGTCCGCTTTATGTGTTTGTGATGATAATAATTGTGTCATATTGGATCATTTTATTGAATAATAATATTTTACTCGTGAGGTTTTATGCTTTAGAAGTGTAACACTATTGACACGTAAACACGTTTAAAAACACTATTTTATTAAGAACAATTAATTGTTCTTGTTTAGGGGATTCGGTCACCGAATAAAGACAGAACGTGTTGACGTATGATACTAAATTGTGTCGTGTTCTGAGAAAACTGGGCATAATGCATGTGCGTAAAATGTCGTCCCAGATTAGCCTGTGCAGTCCACACAGGCTTATCCGGGACAACACTTTCCGCCCAAACTGGATTTTCGCTAAGAAGAGACTTCATTTAAACGAAAAATGTCATAAAAGCGGAAATTGTCGCCCTGATTAGCGGACTGCACAGGCTAATCTGAGATGACAATTTACACACAAGCATTTTGCCCAGTTTTCTCAGAACGCGACACAAATTACCTAAGTGAATACAATAACATTGACAATCAAACTATTAAAAAGCTTCATTTGTGCATTACTTTATCGCAAAATAACTCTGTATTTAACTCTTTAATATTACACTTCGATGAGACAATTTGTAAGTAGGATGTGTTCATCGACCGCTTTCATTGCAAAGTCCACTTTAAACGATCATTGACTTAAAGGATGGTATTCATTATCCTGCCATCTATTGCCTCAACTTTAACTATATTGAACAATAGCATTTATTTACTCGCAACATCGCGCGCGTTAATGGATTTTGCCACACTTTACAAGGTTCTAATTATGTTCATTGAACGCTAGCGCGAGATTTGTTCGTCTTTACATTGTTATTAAGTGTTAGCGGTATATGCAGTTTGAATCGTTTGTTTGTATTTAAACGTTACGTTACGACACAGTATTTTACTTTAAACAATAGCGCATATTGTCCTTGTGTCAGTTTCGTTCGATCCCTGAGAAATGCTGGATTAGTATCTTGAAAGTATGGTGTACGAACCGGTCCAAAGTCTAAACCGTATAATACGATTCGTATCATACGGTTTAGCGTTAACCGTAGCATACGGTTTACACTGAATAAATCTATTTTTAAACGTCGCAATAAATTGAATTATACCCGTCATAAACCGTCTGATACGATTCGTATCATACGGTTTCGGATCATACAATTTAATGAACAAACCGGTCCAAAGTCGTAAAAGCGTATCAACCGGTTTAAAGCGTATCATAGGGTGTGCGAACCGGGTGCAAAAGTCTGAATCGTATCATACGGTTTAGCTAGAACCGTATCATACGGTGTATAAACCGTATGATACGCTTTAAACCGTATGATACGGTTCTAGCTAAACCGTCTGACACGGACCGGTTCGTACACCATAGTATGATACGGTTCTAGCTAAACTGTATGATACGATTCAGACTTTTGAACCGGTTCGTACACCATATGAAAGCCAGATGTTTTTGTATTGGATAGTCATGATTTAAAATGACACAATAAAACCATAACGTTTACAAAAAAATACATAGTTGTATTTCTATACGAAACACTTCAACTGAAAACGTATGAAAATAATTTACTTTTTTGATGTTACGAATTCATTCTCCCGTAATAATTAAGTCAGGGCTATGTTGTTGTTGCTATGTTAATTATAGTTATGTCACCAAACGTTATAAACTAGAACGAGTGTTGATGCCGATGGTATGAATAGTCTGGTTACACGTATACGGTAAAGCGTTTCCTATTGATTAACATTACTGTTAAACTTATGTCAATGCAGCAACATTATATTTTCAAACAATTTAGTCTAGCTTAGTTGATTATATTGATGATAATGTCAAAACATTGTTTTTGAACGCGTTGAACTGTTATCAACTTAAAAATGCATTACGAAAATACACACGTGTGCGAATGAAATGATACGTAAGAACCGGGATAGTATATACTCGTGTAGTTATTAATTTTCGGACTAAGGTGCAAGGCATTATTTGTGTCGAACAAATTGAAACAAAATGAAACTTAAGCTGGCCCATTCAAGGACAAGACTTTCTATAACACGAGGTTCTTTTTTGTGGCAAGTGAAAAATCTCAAAACAGTATTACCCTTCACAAACATAAGATACATAACAAAAACACACAACACTACCAAACGATAAATATAACTGGGGTTACTGCAAATTAATTGCCAAATTAAATAACTGGCTGTTTTAGCCAGCTGTATGGGGGTCAAAACCATACAACTGTCCCAGTATTAGGATGGTAACGATTGAAGCTGGTGATTTGAAATATCTGTGTGCTTGATTACACAAATTGGAAGAAGTGATAAAAACACATGAACCTACAATACTATACTCATATCCGTCTTATGTTTACTAGTTGATAGATCAATCATATCACGGGTTTAATTGTGTTTTGATTTGACTGTCAAAACTAAAATGATTTAAAGTTTTAACAAATTGTCAAAAAGATTTCAACATTTAGGACATATGACATGGATGATATTTCTTGCAGGCACGACGCCTTTTAAGACATAAACAAAATGATTCGACTCACGTATAATCATTTTCATAGCAAAAAACACTCTTTTATTATAATATTTCGCACAATCGGGCTTTATCAAAGTTTACAAATATGAATTCACTACATTGTTATTACTGTCGTAATAGAATGCAATTGAAATTATAATAATTAATTGTCAATCATTTTAGTTTGTTTTAATGTTGATAAATATAGTCAATAAGAATTAATGTTGAGATACTAAATTAATTGTGATGGCAACAAAATAGGAATTTTGATTTTGTGAATATTATTTTTAGGATGGTACACTCAATATGTATATAATAATTATAATAAGTAATGTTATCATTAATATAGGTATTGTTATTAATATAACAATATAATGTTATTGTTATTATTTTCAAATTTGGAGAAATTACAATAGGCATGTATTTCTGATCAAGTATAAAAACCATACAACAAATTGTCATCAGTATTTTTATTTGTTTTGGCGCAATTGTTTATCACATGGTAATGTATGACGTCATGACGTCATTACGTCAGTTTCTGTGATATTTGACATTGTAAAATATTTACTTTATTTAAATTATGTGCACGACAGTAATAACAATGTAGTGAATTCATATTTGTAAACTTTGATAATGCCCGTTTGGGCGAAATTTTAGAATAAAAGAATGTTTTTTGCTATGAAAATGAATATCTTTATCCCTATTGGATATCAAACACGTATAATCATGTCCGAAAAAAAAATCCGGAGTTTGCAAGAATGTATATATCAGTAGCCCAATTAGAAAGATACCAGTGGTCATGATCTATGGATTTATTAGCTTTATATGCATACAATTAATATAATAATGCAGAATATGTTACAACAATTGTGTCTATCCGCGAAACAGAATTTCAGAATTCGGAATTTTACTCGAGTGACATGTTTTGCAATGTCACACAAGCGGAAATTTGATATTTAAAGGGACTGTCCAACAGATAAAGCGTCGCACGACGCGAAACGATATTTTGGGAAACTACCAGGATTGCTTATATAGCTAAAACAAACATCCGCTTCAAATATGAACGTTGATGGTCAAGTGGTCTAAGCGGGTAGCTTTTTACTCCAGGAATCCAGGGGTCAGTGGTTCGAGCCCTGTTGAGGGTTACTTTTTTCCTTTAAAAAAAAAACAATAGTATTCTTGTTTTTTTACTGGAGATTTTTAGTTCAAATGTTTAAATTTATCAATATAAAGCATTTAAAGCATTCAATGACAAGCTTTAATACATGCCAAAATCTTTTTGACGGCCCCTTTAAATAAAGGTGGTTAGCCGTTAGACTGACGTTTGCAATCAATTTTAGTTTTTAAATCGTGCATTTTACATATAAATATTAAAGGAAAACAAGAAAGTCAACGTCTTTGTATCGCAAGCATGCAAGGAATAACACCACATAGACGAGACTTAGTCATTGATCCGTTTGCTGTCTATATGTGTCTTGTTCTGAGAAAACTGGGCATAAAGCTTGTGCGTAACAGGGTAATCAGGGACGACAATTTCCGCTTTTATGGAATTTGTCGTTTAAATGATGTCTCTTCTTAGCGAAAATCCAGTTTAGGCGGAAAGTATCGTCCCGGATTAGCCTGTGCGGACTGCACAGGCTAATCTGGGACGACACTTTACGCACATGCATTTTGCCCAGTTGTCTCAGAACGCGACACATATGTTTTAAAGAACCAAGGTCGCATGTCATGTAGTTAACTAATCTTCACACTGCGTTATATTGTACTATTAAAACGTCGTAAAACACCGCAGCCTAATGGAAAAAAGGAGTTTTAGACGAAGCACTTCCATTCTTAGAGTGTCGCCTCTTAAAGCCTATTTAATGTGCTCACCATGTGTTGCCAGCGCCACTAATGCATTTATTTTAGTTTGCCCTGTCGCTGACGCCAGTCTGTGGATGAAAAAGGAACAATCAACTAATTTCAAAATGTTTCGCGGTACAAAATAAATCGATGTCCAGGTTAATGCGTCACCATCAAATTACTTGATCGCAAACCCGCAAAGTATACCGCTACTGCAATTTCCGTAGTTTGAAGGTAGAATTGGCTAACAGCAAGATAAGCTGGAAGGTGTAGTGCATATATAATTCCACAAATTAATTAAATTAAAAGTTTTATACTTTGCCATCAGCTTGTGATCATTGTTTTATCAGTGCTTACAGACATATATGAGATATAGCATTTACAACAATTACACAAGGAAATATGCACTATGTGCGGCATTCAGACATTATTTTACTAAAGAAATGCACTATAATTTCTAAAATTAGTTGGATAGAAAACGCAATAAACCAAAAACCGAATAAGCAGTGGCTTCATTATAACAACATCACGAGTAACCTCTGTACTAAAATGTTGCCTCTTATGACCGATCTAAATGAAGAATATTAAAACCGTATAATGCATCACCGATTGAGAAATTTTCGTCATTATCGGAGGTAAAGACGTTTAAAGTCAGACGCTTGCACTCTTGTCTTTATTTATCGGTTTGTATGATGGGATAGTATACATTGCGAACATGCGTGTTCGTTTTCAATCCGTCACTTGCTTCCGTAAGCGAGCATTTTACAAGCATAAATATTTCTATCGCTTTCGTAGTGCAAGGGAATCCACTGCGGCTAGAACCTCTAGGGGAATGTATGTGAGTTGCAAACAAATACCTAAAATAAACATGCACAAAGTCATTCACACTGAGTTCATGCATATACGCATCACAACGTTTATTACAACAAGTACAATTATGATTAAAAATGATAATAACTTTTTTATGAGTACGACAAATATTAAACGGAAAGAAAGCAACATACATATAATGACTTGTAGGAATACATTCTATGCGGAATATAAACTTTAAAGTGCACGTGAATGATTGTTAAATGGTGGTTTGTGTAAGGCGCTATTTTTCTACTCAGTTAACTGAATTTTAGCTCTTACTACTAACTATGCATGTATCGTTCAAAGGTGATGACCGAAGCTTTAAACAGAGATATGGTTAGTGGTCTGTTGCATATATTGTTCTTCTGTGTATATGTATATGCATTTCTGAATTTGACACTTGCTAAATACAAATATTGCGAATGGTAACACTCATTTATTGTTTGATAATATGTTTGTTAGTTTGTTCATTCAGAAATTGGACATGAAATCCCGTATGCGTTAGTTTCATGTCCTTATACATTAACCGAAAACGTCCTGCATGTTTAAGTCAAAATTGCAATAGAGGCAGAATAGGCAGAATTATGTGCAGTTTAAAGCATGCACTAGTGCATATAATCTTATATTTACTGACGTCGCAATCTCTGAAGACATGAATCTAGTCCCATGGTTGTTCCGAAACGTTCTAATTATTTTGGAGCATGCATATAGGAAATTATCTGATTTATATCTTCTGGGAATAATTGACTTATTTGTGCACGTTGATAGGCTTGTAGCATGCAATCGAGTGTGCATGTTCTGTCAATTACAGTGCATGCGGCAATCGGTCATTAAAGTGCATTTGTAGTAAATCGGCAATTCTATGTTAGTCAGTATGCCAAACTGTATGAATCGAACGTAACATTGGTATGTTCTTTTAAATCATTTTCCATTGCGAGAGTATATTTGCATTAGTAGTGGTTATTGTTATTGTATATGATTGTGTAAACCATTATTATGTTTCGTATAAAAATATCTTCTCCCGTGGAATTAAGTGTTTTGCCTCTAAGACATATGCACTGGGGGCTGACGAGGTCAAAGCGTAGTCCGTTTCTCTACGACGTCGGGTATATGTTTTACTACGAAACATAGTGTCAATACACATGCCATCGATATCATGGATACAGAAACTTCGTTGAGTTACCTATACATTATATTTGTAGTTCGTTGCACAACCAAAACATACTCTGTGCAAAACCTATATATAAAGCGGCTTGTAATTCGAAACAAAGCATTATAATGATTAAAATATATGTTCGTAGCCTGTTTTGTACTTTAAAATGTTTAATGTACAGTGTATCAAAGTAACATGTAGTTTCATTTAAGTTTAGTTACTCTAATTGGCTATGTTTACAGAATAACCACCTTATGCATTACTTCAAATCAATATATTTTAATTTTAGCTCAAAATCATTGTAAAGGTTGCAGCTACGCGCATTTGTAATTAGTTTGTTATTGAAAATAAGTACATACCACTACTGGATGTACCGTTCTGTAATTCATAAATACCAGAAAAGATGAAACTCGCCTGATTAAGTAGTGTATTGACACAATGTTTCGTAGTAAAACATATACCCGACGTCGTAGAGAAACGGACTACGCTTTGACCTCTCCAGCCCCCAGTGATATGAACTGCGCAATTCATTCTCTTGCGAAAGGATAGCTAGTATCTTAGAATGGTTGTATTGAAGTCGAAAACGAGACGCCATAGATTCAGAACCTATTTACAGTATACTGGTTCAAATGATACTACACACTATTTTTTAATATTTAGTAAAACGCTATGACCGAATATAAACCTCGTTCTGGGAAAAGGGGGCTTAATGCATGTGCGTAAAGTGTCTTCCCAGATTGGCCGATGCAGTCCGAAAAGACTAATCAATGACGACACGTTCCGCTTTTTTTGGATATTTTCGTTTAAAAGAAGTCTCTTCTTAGCGAAAATCCAGTCTAGGCGAAAAGGGTAATTCTGTCATAACATCTCTCTATGAAAATGTGTCTTTTGAATCCAAATTCACTTATATCGTAAAGCGAACGACTTCATACATGTCATTACCGCAATAAAAGAGTCAATTATCCCGCCGTCTCCTATATGTACCTCACGCATTAACTTCATTTAACAATGGCATTATTTACTCGCAATCCTTAACAATACTGCGAGTGTTAATGGATAACCACACATCTAGAAGGGTTCTAAATGTTTCCGGTCTACGCCAGAGCGTAATGAATTTTTCTTAGATTTGTCATCATGCGTTTACAGCGTTTCTAATGGTGACTAAATATTTTTATTGAAGACGATAAGACGTCGTCACTGAATTATTACCGCAAGCGAAGATTTACAGATCAATATAACAATACATTTTATAGTGCGATTTTTGTTATTCATTATCGTGATGGTCTTCTTTATATATGTTTTTCTTTAGAAGTCTAACACTATTGACACGTAAACAAGTTTATAAAACATTATTACATTTATTACAATTAAAGAGTACGAGGTCTTTCTGATAGAATTCGAGAGAAATTTGTTGACATATGGGTTTCAATTTCCTAAAACAAGCGAAGACACTAAACGTTGAGCATATCGATAAATCAACACTTTATTAAGCGAATTACTAAACAGCAATATTTATGTAAAGGTAAACACCACTTAGGGCCTTATGGCCTTTTATTAACCAACCAATTAGCCTACAAACAAATAGCGTACCAAAGCCGAAGGCTGGGGTCAGCTATCTGTTTGGGGCTGACTAGGTGATTTCACTTTAAGGCAAGGCGGCTTGATGTGGTATTTACTATTTCTTATGTAATTGTAAAAACTTAATTAAAACATTGAACACTCATTCAAAATATTATCAGCTTTATCTGTGAGACCATTGTCGAAACTATGTGTGTGAATTGATCACTTTCATCGTCCGCGTTATTAGATCTTTAAACTCGCAATTAAGAACAATATCGAGTGTTTAATTGGATATCCCCGCAACTTAGAGGTTGTTATTGTTGCCGGTCTTCGCAAGCGTGAGTTTAACTATTCTTAGATGTGTCACATTCGTAAAAAGAGTTTCTACAGGAAACAATTCTATGGAAAAGGATCGGACATCATCACTGAGTTATAGCACCTCACGTGGATTGATTTACAACTCAATATAGCAATGCATTTGCCTGATATTGTTTGCTTTTTGGCACCATTGTCTCTTGAGGTATTTATTAGTTTGTTTTAGTCGAGGTAAAGTATGAATTAATTATTCTGGGTCCAAATGTTATGGTGCACGCAAATACGTCCGCTTGAAATCTCAAATGATTTCCATTGAATTTTCCAAACAGTGCCCCGTCATAATGTTCGTGATTGTTGTGCAATTTCGAGTTTAAACGAGTTGTTTTGCTCGTTCGTTAATTGTCATAAATATAGAACCTCGTGCTGGCAAAATGTCTCTCTTCTGCTAGTGTAACTCGACCTGGGCCCGGTTGCTCAAAGCATCGTTAAGTCTTCGTTTATACATGTTTATGTATGAGTGACACTTGTAGTAGACGGACACACATTAGGTTGCAATTGTGAACGGATATATCCGTTTGAACCTCATTTGGTACACATATGATAATTAATTTAAATACACACAAAACAACAGCAATTGTTTTGAAATAACATTATTGACACGTAACATGTTTAAAAAAAGATAATTAATTCACTACCAAGCTCACTTATTCACTGCAAGTGTGTGTTGTTGTTTAGAGGAATCGGACACCGTATAAATCCAGAACGTATTTAGCGGTGCTACTAAAATACCTTAGTGAATACAATAACATTGAACATCATAATCATACAAGTATTAATGTGCGCATTACTTTATCGCAAAATAACTCTATATTTAACTCTTTTAATGTTACACTTCGATGTATTGTGTCTGTATCGACCGCCGCTTTCATTACAACGTCCTCGTTATAGGATCATCGACTTCAAGGATGTCATTCACTTCCTGCCAAATGGTGTTTCAACTTTAACTAGATTGGACAATAGCATTTGTTAACTCGCAATCCGTAACAACATCGCGATTGTTAATGGATTTTTTCACATCTGACATGTTTCTAAGTATGTTCATTGAACGCTCGAGCGCAATGTGTTTCGTTTTTATTGGAATAGAGTGTTTGTATAGAAGCGTTACGACACAGTATTTTGAGTTTCTACAATAGCGCATAATGGCCTTGTGCCATTTTCTTTCGATGCTTGTGAAATGCTTGATTGTTATCTCGAAAGCCATATGTTTTTGAATTGAGCAGTCATGATTTACATTGACACAATAAAACCATAACATGTACACGATTAATATATACCCCGCCTATCATCTGAAAACGTATGAAAATGCATTTTCACGCAACAATAACGTAAGAGCTATGATTGTTGTCAACAATTGAGGTGTGTAAGTAATATTTGTTGTTAAAAAAAGATAACCGCTTATAACTATAATAATGTTGTTCCGAGAGTTATAAACTGAAACGAATTTTGATACCGTAGTCATGTATAGTATGTATAAACTAATACGGCTACGTGATTTACAATAAAGTTTTACTAATATCAAAACAGCCACATTCTAGTTAACAAACAATTTCTAGTCTAGTCTAGTTTATATTATTAAAGATAACGTCAAAGCATTATTGTTGAATGTGTTTATCTGTTATGAACTTTTGAAATGCATTAATAAAACGCACGATATTCTAATAAAGTTATTTGCAAGTCTACGGGATAGTCTTAACTTGTGTGAGGTATTAGCAAAGATAAATTTCAGTTGACCTAGGCAGATACACATCTGTCTATAACACGAGGTTATTTTGAGTGGCAATTGAAAAAAAAAACATTATGACCCTTCACAAAAATTAGATACAACACAAAGCACGCAACACTACCAAACACTCTTTATGAATAAAACTGTGGATACTGCATTGGAAATGCAAATGCAAAAAACAGATGTTTTTATTTAATTTGTTGTATGGAGGTCCAGACCTTGCAACTGACCCATTGTTAGGTAACGATTGAAGCTGATGATTCAAAACATGTGAGTGTGTGTTGGATAACACAAATTGGAAGATATCTAAACATGAAACAACATTAATATAAGAACATCTTACATTTGTTTACGTGTCAGCTCATCAATCATATTACACATACACTTTTGTTTTGGCTGTAAAAAACATGTTTGAAAGTTTCGACACATTGCCAAGAAAATATGACTGTTAATTAGTATCAGGTATTTGCCTCAATTGTCATTTCACCCTCAAGGTATTTGTGCAATGTCACACAATCGGAAATATGATATTTAAATAAAGATGAATAGCCCTTAGAATGACTTTTGCACTCAATTATAGTTATTATATCGTACATTTCGTATAGTAATGTTGCAGTTATAAATGCAGTCAAAGTCCTACTTTCTTAAGCATGTAAGGAATAACACCACATAGACAAATCGTTGACCCGTTTGCTGTCTATATGTTTGAAAAACCCAAGGGCGCATGTTATGTAGTTAACCCATGTATGCCTAGTGCACTCTCCCATCCTTCTAAATTGGATCAATTTATTTCCAAAATATTGTACTATTAAAACGTCGTAAAACAGCGTAGCTTAATGGAAATAAAGGAGTTTTAGAAGAAACACCTCCGGTCGTAGAGTGTCGCCCCTTAAAGCGTATTAATGTACTAACCATGTGATGACAGCATCACTAATGCATTTTGTCGGTTTGCCCTGTCGGTGATGCGAGTCTGTTGATGAAAAAGGCACAATCAACTATTCTAAAAGGACCTCTTTACAAACTAAATCGATGTCAAGGTTATTACGACGCCATCGAATTACTTGATCGCAAGTCTGCGAAGAATAAGGCTTCAGAATTTAGCTTAGTTTGAAGGTAGTATGTGCAAAACGTCAGATAAGCTGCAAGGTTTAGAACATATTTGTCGTGTTCTGAGAAATCTAGGCAAAATGCTTGTGCGTAAAGTGTCATCCCAGATTAGCCTGTGCAGTCCGCACAGGCTAATCCGGACGACACTTTCCGCCTAAACTAGATTTTCGCTAAGAAGAGACATCATTGAAACCAAAAATTCCATAAAAGCGGAAATTGTCGTCCCTGATAAGCCTTTGCGGACTTCAAAGGCTAATCTGGGATGACAATTTACGCACAAGCATTTTGCCCAGTTTTGTCAGAACACGCCACATATATAATCCACACACTTTAATAGAATTTAAAGTGCTTAACATTGTCATCAGCCTGTGATCGATGTTTTGCCAGTTTTAAATGACTTATATGAGATATAACTTTCACAATAATTACACAAGGATGTGTGCGCTATGTGCGGCAATCAGAAATTAGTTTACTCGAGAAATACAATATAGACTCTAATCCAATGTATATAAAAAAAACTCTAACTGAATATGTCTCGTCTTCATATTAACAGCATCATTAATTTCGATGATGATATTGTGTATGATATGACCTGTAATGAAGACGACTTTTGAAACCTTATAATTTAGAACGAGGTTATAAACTCTCATCATCATTCAAACGTGACTTTGTTAAAGACATATTGCTAATTGGCTAGACACAATAGAACAATGTATACCAACACGTTACACAAAAGAACAATCTTACCTTGCTGAATTCAGTTCACTACCTCAAAGAGTCCATGCAAACATTCAATATTTGGTAGACTCTAACGTTGCTTTGGTATGATATTCACGTGAAAATAGTGCAACAAACAAACCACATTGGACATGCTTGGGTGATTTATTTAACAAGCAAACAACAAAATCCCGATATTAAGAAAAAGAGAAAGTTCAAAAGGGGGTTTCCAAATCGTATAATGTCAATGATTTTACGTTCATACATAGGTAAAGATTTTTACATTCAGACGTCTTTATTTTTCGGTTTGTATAATGGGATAGTATAAATCGCGTATGTGTGTGTTCATGTGTAATATGCCACTTGTTTCCGAAAGTAATCATTTTCAAAGCATACGAGATTAATGTTAATATAACTATCATGTTTCAAGGGGAAAACGGGAAAGAACATTTGTACCTGTAGTTATTTTAAATGACCGCAACACGCAGAGAACAAATAGTGTGACACGCAGCTGCGTTTCAATAAGTATACTAAGTTTAAACTGAGTACAAAAATACCCCGTGCTAGTTTAACACTTTCACTGCGGTATAATCTTACTACAAACTAAAACCATTGCAATAGTGAATCAACTGCAACTCGAACTGTTGTATGTGAGTCGCAAGCAAATACCTTAAAAACACATGTGCATATACACTGAGTACATGTATAAAAGCATAACAATGTTTAACATGTAATTTTATAATTGAAAAGGACGATAACTATATAAATAGTATGACTTATACTAATCAGAAAGAAAGCAACACATATGTCATTACTTTTCAAATCATATGCTGAGCCGAATTGAAACTTCAAAGCGCTAGTAAATGATTATAAAATGGTTGTGTTGGTCAGTGTAAATACTTATCCTCAGTTTTTGCGTTTTAGCACTGAAAACTGTGCATTTACCGTTCAAATTGAATGACTCAAGCTTTAAACAGTGATATGATTATTAAATTAGTAATCTGTTGCATATATTTTTCTTCTGTGTATATGCATATCGGACTTTGACACTTGCCTTAACTAAAATATTGCGTTTTGGTAACGGAAATTTTGTGATGACGTTTGTTCCCTCTGATATTTAACATGAAATTACGTGTGCGTTATTGTCATGTCCGGTCCGTATGAATCTACTGAAAACGAAAATAACTAGTTGAAAACAAGGAAGAATACAGATTAATTTAACTAGTGATGTATGGGTAAGTGAAAAATTGCAATAAAAGCAGAATATAAATTAGCTTCCGTTTACAGCATGCAATATTTCATATTCTCTAATATTTGCTGACGATGCTATCTCTGTAGAAATAATCTAATCCCATGTTGATTCATAAACGTGTTTAGGATTTTTGAGCATGCATCTAGTAAATTAACTGATTTATAGCTTCTGAGAATAACCGACTTATTTGTGCACGTTTATAGGATTGTGACATGCAATTAATTGTGCATGTTCTGTCAATCACAGTTTATGTGGTAATCGGCCATCAAAGTGCATTGATAGTGAATTGGGAATTGCATGTTATCCAGTATGACACATTTAGAAGAGGTTCTGTATCGTGCTTTCAAATAAAACGTGTGGGCCCAAACATTAGTGTTGTATTTGTGCATGTAAGGGTATAAACATCTGTTAACGAAAGGTCACAAATGTGTCTTGATTAACGACATTTTTGTAAGGCGCACACACAATTCACTTCAATCAGAAACCTACTTTGTCACCAAACGGAAACGGTATTACACGGTCCAACACTCCATTTGAATGTCGCATCAACACTTTATATCAAACAACACGTTTCACTTAACATACGCTAAGTGCTTTAATATATCGGGAATAATTGTAAATTTTGGTAAAAATTGTATTTTATTTCGCAAATGTTCAGATAACATTATATTTAGATTTAACACGATACAAAAAGCTCTTTTTTATGGTACAACAAAATATTCAACACATGTTCTTGTACCAATTAAGTGTTCATGTGTCGTACGAATAGATATCGTCGCGGGAAATTTAAATGGAATTTATTGTTCCATATAGAAATAAAACAGAGCATTTTATATCGTGTTGAATCTATGTTACCAGATCACATCTTACGTTAAAAGTTTGGCTTTTGCTACAAGGAACACTGATTTTTAATATGTACGCTTTATTTTACGAAACATATTACGAAATGTTCGGTATTTTTTCAGCGTTATAGAGGCCAAACGAGCACGATTGACATGGTGAATCCACTAAGGTTCAATTTTTGTGTACGCGGAACGATGATGAGAAGCAAATGAATCGATTGAACATGTATGCATATGTGCTAAGGTTACATGAATATAATCATATCATTAAGTATTATAAAACACGAATTGCAATTATACAAAAAACAAAATAACTTACATACGTTTTAGACAAATATTTAAAAACAAAACAAAACGTGCAATACACACATTAAGACTTTCACACATAGTCAGGCCCGCTTCTATTATTATAGTGCTAATTTAATTATTTTGATGTATTTGTGTCCTCAGTTGCAAGTATTGCCATCACTTCCAAAATTGTTACCCCAGTTTGTCCCTGTTGAACTGTGTATTGTTTGCATGCCCTTTGATTGTATAGACAATTCGCCACTCACATGTTATAAACGACTAGAGGATGGTTACATTAATTTCTTTTTTGGCTGGCGTGTTTTACAAAGACAACTTTTAACAAAATAATAAATGTTAAAGACACACGGAAAAAGACACGGTCATTTTGTAGTAGTAGTTGTTGTTGGTTGTGTTGTTGGTGTTGTAATAGTAATAGTTGTAGTAGTAGTAGTTGTTGTAGAATTAGTAGTAGTAGAAGCTGCTGTTGCTGTCGTTTGGTGTTGTTGTTTGATTGCTGTTGTTGAACTAGCAATAGCAATATAGTTTTTTGTAGAAGGAGTTGCGTGAGAATAGTTGGTTGAATTAATATAAGTCGAATAAGGCACATAATTGTAGTTATCGTAAATACATATAATTTGTACGAATTCGTTACCATTTCTGTTACAAGACACTATTGTCGAGCCTCGAATTGCACATTGCGTCTGTATTTTACGTCCTTTTAATAGTATTTAGAACTTTATTCGTATCTACAAAACGTTGATTTCGGTATTGGACAGATGATTTACTACAGACACAATACAACCATAACATTTACTTGAACAATTGTTTTATTTCCATATGAAACTCGTTAGTAGACAACGTACGCAAATAATGGACGTTCTGGTCGATTTAAGGAATGTCAATTCACGCGCAAATTTGTAGTAAAAATGATTGACCTTAACATATGGCACTTGTCCTTCAAAGTAGGAATTGGTTAGGACATGAAATTGATAGTGTACTTATTCTAATACAATACGGATATTAATATAGAATTGTTCATGAGTGAGTTATGGTGGTGTTGTGTCATTCTTTTTATATGAATGGAAAGATGTGGAACATCAGCTGTCGAATTATTATAGCAATGTTTCTATAGTACAGAATCCTTTTTAGTGCCACTATATGACACGGCCTATGCAAATATGGGGTTAAGATTTAGCATCACACTTGGAAACACAATTGTAGGATTATAAGAATTACGGCAAAGGATGCCAAACAAGTGTGTATGTTTTTGATAACACTATTTGAAATCGTGATATATAAATATGTACCTGATTTAATACGAATACAAATTTAATTTGAATACAGAGATCAATCCTTTCACCAGATGAAATTATATTTTGAAATGCTAAATCACGTTTTCACTTGTTATACTTTGTCAAAATATGTTTACAGTAATGTGGCATCGATGATATGTAAATTGTCTAGTTTAGTGACGACACTATTCAATATACAGTGATACACTTTACACAAAAGGGCAAACTTGTTGACAACTATGTATTCGTCAGGTGATACAAGTAATTAATTTATGCTTATTCGCGCTTTCTTGTTACAATTTAATTGAAGCAGCGTAATATTGCACACCATCCCATTAGATTGTCACCACGCAAATGGAATGCCGCCTCTAATTGTCAATAATAATGTACCTCATATTTGTAAAAGATGGCTGATAAAATGTGGTTGACAAACATTATGTTCAACTCGTTTGCTAATATTCGAGTAAATTTAGACCTTGAAAATGTAAACACCTTGAAGACAAGTTTTATATCCTGTTGCTTCTTCCGTACTACTAATACGCCGTGACACATGGTGGCCAAATGGAAATAACGACCTTTTAGAGGAAACCCTTCTTAATTTAGAATGCCACATTCTTAAGCCGGTTTAATGGGCTCACTTAATGATGACGTCCTCCCTAATGTATTTGTTGTGCGTTTGCGCTGTCGGTGATGCCAGCCTGTTGATAAAAAAAGGCGTTCATCGAACTTCAAATGGTTCACGGTATCAATTTTCCATGTTCCATTTGTGCGCCACCTCCTAATTACTTCATCGCAAACCGACAAATAGTAAGGCTTCCACAGAATGTTCAGTTTCGAGATTTAAAAGCACTTAAACCGCCGTATAACGTGAAACGTATAATAAATGTCAACCACCAACTAAATATATCTATTTTATGTTTTGTGCATTCTGTTTCAAAACATTCTCGCAAGCGTTTGGTCATTATTGTGAAGGTGCTGTCTGAAACCTTGATTATATTATATTCAAAACACTAATAATAACTCAACTATATGTGAGATTCATTTAGTAATTAATGCACTATTGTTATCTAAACATAATATGATTACAAAATATATAAAACCTTGATGACATTATTTCCAAACAACTAATTATAATTCAACAATATATGCGTTTTATTTAGTAATTAATGCACATTTGTATCTAAACTCAGTATGATTGAAGACTATCGTATTAATATCTTCATATACACTGCATGGTACAATGTATAAGTATCACTTGACTAATAGAAAACACATCCAATACTGTTTAGGATTTGACGATAGACACCTCCATATAGTTCTTTGATCTTACGAATGCACTATTTACATCATCGGCCGTTGTACTTAGATTATTTACAATTTTCGTAATCATTTTAGAATTGTGTAGTACTTTTGCCTTTGAATATGTACATGCGCATTACTACATATATACACATCAAACATTCAAAACAGTTCATTCTGAAACCATTATTTTCTTCCACGTGGCCTTGATTATGTGTCACGAATGATTTCCAACGTATAATTACAAATATAGGACCATGCCTTAGTGAATATTAACCTCGTTAATGTCCACCCCGTCGATGATGCTGAATAAAGACACATTTTTTATGTTCATTCCGTGACATTGTATGCTATAAACCGACATCCAACAAAAATATGTTATACTCTAAGGCTTGATTAAATTTACACATGATAAGTACCTGCTAGTTTTTACCGTGTACAGCTTCTTTAATTATGTCATATATTAACTTTTTTTCCAGCGATTTGATGTATATGTATATGTCGACTACATGCAAATCGGTCAAAGTCCTTCTATGTTTACGTGATTTGGCTGAAGAAATATTGGTCGAAGCAACGTAGAGATTATGACTTGTAAAATCGAATTCTAAACCGTATTTACACTGCAAAGTACTAGTCAATTTTGAAAACTTATTTTGTAAGTCAGGGACCATTATGTTTATGTGTATGAGTGTTCGCGCAAAATATTTTGCTTTTACCTTTCAAAGGCGTTGACCACATATTTATTTCCAGTTGTGTAGTATATACATTGTATATCGATGTGTATGCGTTCTTTGCATGACCGATTTAATTAACCGACAATGTTCAGCATAAACTGTGTTTAGCTAATCTGTAGCTATTTTTGCATAGAAAAATAAAATGAATCTCAACAAAATGAAAAAAGGAACATCATTAGTTTATCTAGTGATTAATGTTTACGTCAAGCATAAAACAGACATAATATCAATTATAGGCGGTTTAAAGCATGCAAGATTGCACAAAAGCTTATTTTTTAAAGACGTCGTGATTTCTGTAGAAATAAATCAATCCCAATTTTGAGTCCGTGATAGGTTGATGATTTTGAGCATGCATTGGTAAAAGTATCTGATTTATAACGTATGAGAATAATTGACAAAGCTTCGAAAGCTCATAAGATTGCGGCAGGCAATCGAAATTGTGCGTGTCAGTAAACGATGAGTTATATTAATGAAGGTTCATGCGGCAATCGGGCATTAAAGTGCATTGATAGTTAGTTGAAAAGTATATGTTACCACGGTTGTCAAATATATAACATGTTGTGTATCTTGCTTTCAAATAACACTTGTGGAACAAAAAACTACAGGTTTTATTTGTATTTGAATGTAATGTTTCAATGTAAGCATCGTTGAACTAAGGTTCACGCATGAGTACTGACAAAACTACTATTTGTACGCCGCATAACTAATCATTTATATCGAACACACACGTTGTCATGAAAAAGGAAAGTGTATAATAGGTTTCAAATATTAACAGAATAAGGCCTTAACTAATAGCGCAACACGGTTCAATAGACATACTCATGATTTAACCTTGACGCGGACTAATATATAGGGAATAGTTAAATACTTCGGTAAATCGTATTTTACTTCGCATGTGTTAGAAGAACATTCTAATTGATTTGATTCTATGTTAAAAAATGTGCGTGTTCAACATTTCATACATGTTTAAAAGACGTACTATGTGTGCGTCGTAATCAAACGACACGCTTTAACCGTGGAATAATAAGGATCTGTCATTTTAGTAGAGTGTAGGTTAAGGAAGCATACTAAAACCGGTTTTGTGTTCATATTTGCGTAGTATACATGTACATAATGTACACACGTAATAAAGATGAATTGGGCACAAACTTGTCGCCAGCTATTGTTAATAGCTTTTAGAAGTGTTGGCAGTTATTGTATATCTGCGTTACATATCTTACGACAAAGGCGTTACTAAAATAAACAAAACCCACTCTCTGTATAACAGTTGTTCTAAAATAATGTTATATTTATGTAAATATGATGCGGACACATATTGGACACTGGGTTGGTTAGGTAGTCTATGTAACGACCCAACTCCGGCTGCTGAAAAAATGAGGCGCTGAAAATATATAAATACAGACACGAACATTGTGGTTTAACAGTTTTTCTGAAGAAATCGACCAATACGGTATATACGGTGGTTTGTTCTCTCCGAACACTGTATATCGCTCTATGGCGATCATGGCATGTTTAATATTTGTGTGACTATACTTGTATCCCTTGGTCAGTGTGAATCATAATAGCCGACTTCGTATACCTGCTTGATTTATAACCAGTCAGCAAAACAACGCGAGCTACACAATATATAGTGGCGTTGTACATTGTTTAGCGATTCCAAATTGTTCATCGGCACGAAACGGCACACTACGCAAATCAATTCCTCAGTCTTCCATGTTTTTGTCACTGTAGTTAATGCTTATATAGCGAAAACATTCAGAAGACGGAGCGAGACACTGTTTTATATGTGTTTATTACATCAAAATTACCCGTTAAAATATTGCATTGTAAATGAACGTCTACGATCGTGTTCATATTGTTGTGGGTCTTTTGTTAGACATAGCAGAATCTCGTCAACTATCAGTCAACATATTTATATAAAAAAAGCACGTGTAGAGGTTGGTACGACTATATACCGTTTGTCCAATACATTGAAACATGGTATTGTAAGAGAAACAATAACACACACTAATTGTGATAAGGTTGAATACACAAGTATACACACAATGCGATATTTCAATATGTTTACAGACATTTCAATTCGACCATTGCATGTCTGCCTTCATTCAACAGATTGCATGATCAATATAATCAATTGATCACGTGCGTGTTCGTGTGTAATATGTCACTGACCAAGCGGAATACTTTTCCAAGAATACATGATTAACAATGCCTTGTTCTGATATCGTTGACAGGAAAAAAAGTAAATCTGTTCAAAACATATCTTAGTGCAAATAGGAAAGAAAACGAGCACGACATTCACATCTGTTATAATACTGAGTTAAATATGCATAGTTTTAGATATTTGATACAATTGCAATAACATAAATACTTCAGTTAACACGCATCTATAAATCTGTTTGTATAATAAATGTCGTCCAAAGATATATGTTTTTGTTTAAATAACCCATGCACTTGAACGAAATATAAAATCAATTGATTGATTGCGATATTGATATTAGCCCATTGACAAAACTGCCATATCAAACGGAAATATATATTTCGCGAAAACGTTAAAAACATGTATCATTATTTGTATTAAGGTTTAAATCTATTAACGTCGTGATCTCTATTTCAATGCATCGAACGTTGATAACGAGGAGGCTTGATGATGTGAAGCATGCATTGATGAAGGTAGCTTATTTATTGACCGCTGAGATTAATTGGTAATGCTTTGCAAGTTTGTCAAATGTGGCAGGCACATGCACTTTGTTATAGTACGTTAAAAAGAGGTTCCATAAATGATGAGAGAATCTGAGAGGGGCGAACGGCTACATGTTGCAATCAATTGCTGGTTACAGTTACAAGAAATAGAAAAATGGTGAAGTTTATTTTTGCTAAATAACCTGATTGTGGTATTTGGTTTAAACTGATTTACGAAGGTAGCTTATCTAGCTTGGTATTTATACGAGGCCTCTGGTGAATACAAATTTTTCTAAAACTAGAGAACAAAAACTGATGTGGGTTTGGCAGAAAGTTTGTATGTACGTATGTGCATAACAATCTCGTGTTAGCATTAAGGTTCAATAGGGTTAAGTTCAACGTCACTATTTCTAAAATAGAAAACCGGTTTGTCCATAATAACTTGAGTTTGGATTGAGGTATTTTGCTGAATCGACCAGAAGTACGTATGCGTGATTGCTTTAAGTCCCTTCACGTCTTCACGATGTCATTCGTAGGGGAATTTGAATTGGCCAGTAGAACACTATCAACTTATTTATTCGTAGACTTATCATGGATTTAGTAGTGAAGCACATGCCTTCAAAGTCTGTGGAATGCGAAAGATTACATTTATCATGTTGTAGTTGCCCTCAGTTGTTGAATTGATTTGTATCTATGTCATACGTGCAACGATATGTATAGGGTTTACAAATGCGTTTCTATTTTAATTGTCGAGTTGACGCGTTTGGAACATTACGGATTAACAGTGTAAAGAAAATCTCAACTCTGACCTATTACACTATCATTGAATATGCTTGTGGGATTTATAAAATAATACTTAACTTAGTTTTCATAAAAAACGATGTCATAAACCGGAAATGATTTTCAATTTTCATTTACTTCAATATGAACGCTGCACTTGTCCGATAAAGTAAAACTTGTTCTGGAATCTAACAAGTCGGCATTAAACCCAAATTTTGCAATTGTATGTTACGTTAAGGTTTCACTGAATAATTTGTAAAGTTCATCAGCAGCACGCTTTTTAACCTCGGTTGAATAGAATAACTAATTTATCAAGACAATACAATACTAACCATATCATTGACTGAACATGCATCTGTTTTTAACAAGATGTGTTATCGGTCTGCGTCAAAATGCTTCGACGAAATTAAGTATACGACCAGTCATTGTATGTCAGAAGAACACTAAATCAGGATACATTATGTATGTACTTTCGATGTTATACTTCCACTAGTAACACTTATGATCGTTTTAAACACATAAATTTATATTGTTTCTAGTTAATAGAAATTAAAACATTGTCGATGGTTTTGACAAATGTTGTTTTTACTTACATTACGAACAAAGAACTATGATCCACAGTATTCAAATACAAGCAAGTACTCACCTTTAGGCGTGTGGGCTCCCGCATTATTTTAATTGACATCTTACTTTTGAATGCTGAAGGATGCATGCATATATGCTAAAAGACAAATTCACATACGGTCTTATACATATATCACTTGTTATGGCGAGTAATTGATAACTAAGGCTGGTATTTGTAAATATGTTTTAGTTGGAAAACGATGCGAACCCACGTGCTTAGCCTCGTTGTGACATTGTATGGTATTTGTTGAGCATAACATATCAATGGAACAAACATGATGCAAAATAATGAATGGATTGATAAAGAAGTCTTTTAAGAAACGTCGCTGTGTACATGTATTATATTGTACTCTCTGTAATTATCAAAGATATTTTTTTTTATATAATCGCACAATAATATATTTTCATATATTGCATGTAAATGGATCGTATAGTTGAATAAATGCCTTTCAAGATTAAAGCACTAGCAACACATGTTAGTCTTTGCGATTGGGCTTATTCATGTGTAACGAAGGAACCAAAAATAGCAGTGTTTAATGTTCAACTAACTAAGGTCCATTTGCTTAAGTAGATTGATGTGTGTTCTTTATTTAGTTTTAAACGTCGTATATAGCGACTTTGGAGTGAAGTGCATACTAAATCTCTACAGCCTAATGGCAATATATGGGGGAGTACCATGCAAAGCTTTTATCGGAATCAGGGCTGTCCAGAAGCGGAAATTAACGAAATGTCTTCCTTACTGCTCAAGTGATGTAAATTAAATCGAGACGGAATGTGTTCGATACTTAATTATCAATGACCTACGATTTAAAATGATTCAATGATCGGAGTCGTGGACGGGGTTATGCGAATCTCTATATGGAAGTAGGTGTTCTAATTTTAAATATGGTAATCAATTATACAGTGTAATGTGATATATTAACGAAACTGTAACAAACTGAACACTTATAGAATTGCTTTAACTTTTAAAATTTAGTTTAATGTATTTAGACTATTCTGTTTAAATAGTTATATAGCTTTATTTATTGCAGTTTATGCTTGTCTCACGATTTTGGCAAACAAATCATTTCGCAGTTGAATTTTACAACAAACCAACGTGTATAGTCTTTCTAATATTTGAAGAGTTTTTTTCATTAGTATCTTATATCCCAACAACCACTTGGCAATAGCTGTTCTTGTAAGCCCAGTGCAAATCATGCATTTCTACTAATTTGCATGAGTTTCAAAGAACCAATACATACATCATTCAAATTGAAGTCATCGCACCTTTTGCCAAAATGCGTTTATTCAGGTTAAACACGCACATAACAGTATATATGCGTTTGCACCTACTGTTTAGTAGAGTTCCGAATACATATTTGAATAGTGGAAATCCAGAAACATAAGTTCGATATGTATATGTTTTAAATTCGTTACATATATTGGTTTTATATAAAGCCTATGCCATACTTGAACTTCATAAACTTACTTTTTTTGAAACACTGTCTTATAGCATTTAATTTGTCTTCTATTTCATATTCTACTTTGCTGATTTCCCTGTCGAATTATAGGTAAGTCCACTATCATGTTTATATTCCTTCCTGTGGTCGTTATTTCAGTGATAACATTTTTATTTGGCATGAAAGTATATGCGTTTGTTATGATCATTTTAATTACCCCGGATCATCGTTGGACCGTATGCGTATGGTATGTTATATTTCTTCGTCAAAACAGTCCGTTGAAATTTATCGATGTGTGTAGCATGATAGAAGGTGCGTAATATTGTCGTAATAAAAACAAGTTTTACTTAAAATAGAAATACCCATTTAACAGTTTTACACGATGCACAAATAAACACATGTATAATATGTCTACACACATGAAATTGTGTGAGCATGTTATACGGGAACAAATTGAATTCGATTTGTTATTTATTATGCGACGTTTAAACGTACACACAACGAGGTTTACGGATTAATTGATTAAAGTGACTGTAAATCACGAATGACGAAAACAGAAAAGTTCTAAAATACCGTATTTTTTACAATTATTAGTTAATATTGATTAAATATCGCGACTGGTATATTACATTACTTTCAGTATATTCGTTAATAAAATTTCGCGATGTGAAATCGAAAGTACATCTCGAAAATAGGCGACATAGGAGTTTTAAGGATTCATAAAGTTCTACATTACAAGCAAGCAAATATGTGCATGCTGCGTAAGTCTTGTAAAGGATAAATTATACCGGAAGCAAACATTTAGCTTTTGAATTTAAGTTCAGACTGGGTGCGAATGACGTTTTACACGCTTTATTTCAACGAGAAATTAAGACGATAATTGTTTCTCTCCCTAGCCGTTTTTAACGGGAAACAGATATGTCTTATGTGACGACGCTGTTAATTAAGTTTGACGTTGTTAATGACACCGATTGTTCAAAAGAAACGCTTAATATTTATCATAAGTTTTTTTTTTAACAAGTAAGTTTTTTTTTTCAGTAAAGTGCAATCGAGCATTTGAACGGTTAGAAAAATGTCGGATCAGTTTGGGGACTTCATATTACAAACGCGCGATTGCACTTTACTGAAAAAATAGTTATTTGTTTAAAACAATCATGATGCCTATAGAAGACTCTCACGAATGAGCGAGCTCCCCACTTTATCCCATTAAAAATGGTGAAATATTTAAAAAGACATCCTTAAAAATGTTAACTGGGTCGCGCTATATTCTCCCAACAAAAGTCACGTGGTATAGGCACCGTGATATCCAGACGGTGATATTGCAGAAGCCCGATCTGGAGCAATATTAAGTGAAATGTACCATTTACAATTGACTGCTATACATCGAAGTCCTTAGACCGTATGCTGAGAGTTACGTGAACGGTCATTTACGTTTAACCAATGCAGCAGTGCTGTCTTAATAAAGATAGACACACTCGAACGTTTAGAGATACCGCGAGCATAACATTTATGTTTGAATTAGAACATCGCCTCAGTTTATTTTGTGTATTTTTTGTGTTGAGCTCATGCGCCTGTTGTGTAATTTTAAGTGAATAAGTGTATGCGGTGTGCGGGTGTTGCGCCTTTATACTCTGTCACCGTGTTAACCAATGAATTCTTAGTCATGAAGCAAACAATAAAGAATATTCTTTAAATTGTAATGTTCTTACAAATAGTATGAGTCGTTGACATGCAACATCTATATATGCATAATTTTTCATTAAGAACAATGTGGTCCTGTCAGATGTTCTGTGATATATATATATATAGTCTATATTCGAAATACATACAAAGGGACATATTTCGGCCAAAACTGGTCGCAGGTCATCAAAGCGACTTATTGATATCCACTGCGGTATTTGTATCAACTGACAAACACGAGACTAGGTGAAACCTGCTATTCTGTTTATGCGCATCGATATTCAACTATTAATATTAAATACAGAGTGTATATATATATACTAATGGGTCAAAGGTTCTGAATGTGCAAATGTCTGTTCGTTTCCAACAGTGTGCTTATATGTTTCGATGTATGAACATCAAGAAATTAAACAATAAAAGCGGATAAGTGATTCCGCTAATGAACACGACCATTTCGATAAAATAGCGTTTTGACCAGAGGTTAAAGGAAATGTTGATATGGCAAATAATAAGTCTACAGCAACCTTAATTAGAGGAATTATAAGTGTACTTAATTTGAGGCATCTTGTTGCCCATTGAACATAAAGCCAAAGATAGCGGTAGGGAAGACGCTGCTGGGTTTATTATACGATGTACGTTGTACATGCCTATGATCACTATTACACTGCTTCGATTCACAAGCATAACTTAAATAAAGGCAATTGTGTAGCATGCGATGCTGTTTTTTCGGTTTTCCCGTCAGACTCGCGAGGAAAAAAAAGGTTTCCACTAACAAAGTAGGTCGGTTTTATTGTTTTTGCTGACGTCATTAACGATTTACAATTTATTCTGATTATGCTATGGCATGCAGAAATCTTGCGAATCTCTATATAGTCTGCCTTCAAATAAATGTTATGCAATATAACGTTGACAGTTGAGTGAATTTTCGTGTCGGATTATTTGGTTCCCGGCAGTTACAAGATGATGAGTATTGTGAGTTGGTTTACGTTTGTTTTACGGTTTTAATCTGTTTGTAACAATTAAGACCAAGTATGCATTTGCAATATATTAAACAATAACAATAAAGTATCAATAAGTTATAAAATATATCATGTCTTTTAAAATAGTTCCCGCAAAATGGAATCTAACGATCTTTCACTTTGTATGAAAACGTATCACTGTCATTATAGCTCTTGAATCGATTGTTTTCGCATATATGGCATCGTATCATTACATAAGATCAGTATAAACGATAATTATTAATCAGCAAAACTCATAAAATGAGAACAAGTTCATAAACGTATAACGTACTTATAATGCCTCGCTTTACCTCAGTTCATATCGTGCAAACGGATGTTAGCCTCACAATGAATTACCGTTGCTTGTCTAAGTACTCCAATAGCCCATTCTGTTCAGTTTTCGTATAATAAAACGCGCGTTAAGTTTTGCGGAGTGTTAGCCAACCAAAGTGTGATTTCTTACCGTGTATGGCCACAATTACAAATACAGCAAACGAGTAAATTCAAGAAGTATTGTGTTACAATTATACGGAGACAGGCTAGTGCTGATATAAATGTTGTCATTTATGTAACACACAACACGATTGACGAGTCGGGAAATAGCAAATATTTTCTGTAGTTTACTTCCGTTTTATATTATTAAAAACTTAAATCGCATCTAGAAAACAATGATATCGTTATTTATACATAATTTACAACAGACGCAATCAAACCATAACGTTTACTCGAGCAAGTTTTTATTTCCATATGAAACCCATCAGAAGACATCGTATGCAAATAATGGACGTTCTGGTCGATTCAAGAAATGCGAATTCACGCGCAAATATACAGTAAAGTTGATAGACCTTAACATATGGCACTTGTTCTTCAAAGTGGAATTTATTATTATATTTAGTAAATAGTGTACTTGTTCTAGTACACTACGGATATTAGTAAAGAGTGGTTAATAAGCGAGTTATGGTGGAGTTTTGTCACTCTTATCAATTGAATTCAAAATTATGTATTTCGTTGTTGAACCATTAAAGCAATGTTTCTATAGCACGAGGTCCGTGTTTGTGCCTCTGTCTAACACGGTCTATGTAAAGCATGCTGGGGTTAAGCTCAAGCATCAAACTTGTCCTCACACTATAAGGATTACAAGGATTACGGCTGAGGATGTCAAATAGGTTTGTGTGTGTTGAGTGACGATACTATTCAATATACAGAACGTCAAGTGATTCGCTTTACCCATAAGTATAACACAACATGTCGAACTTGTTTGCAACTATGTATTCGTAAAGTGATAACACCCATTAAAAACTGTTTATTTAGGTTCCCTTGTTACACTTAAAATAAAGCAGCTTTATATTGTCAACATCACATTAGAATTTCACCACGCAAATAGAATCCCGCCTTAGGTTGTCAATAGCTATGTAGAAGATTGCTGATAAATAAAATGATGTTGAACTCCATTATGTTCAACGCGTTCTCTAATATCCGAGTGAAAATGAGTCAATGGCTTTAAAACATAACCTTGAAAAGGTTAACATCTTGAAGAGAAGTCTTACATCCATTTGCTGGCTCTTTATATTAAGAAACCGTGTTTGCATTTCAAACAGTTAACACCTTTTTACACTGCGATATATTATACAACTTCATGTAATATGTCTTGACACATGGTGGCTTAATGGACATAACAACGGTTTGGAGGAAACCCTTCTGGATTTAGAACGCCGCATCTTTAAACCTGTTAAATGGGCTCAATTTATGATGACGGCCTCCCTAATGCATTTGTTCATCGTTTGTCATGTCGGTGATGCCAGCCTGTTGTTTAAAAAGACGCGTTCATCGAACTTCAAATGGTTCACGGTATCAATGTTCAATGCTCCGATTGTTAGCCACTTTCTAATAATTGGTAGGCTGCAAAATGGTCGTCAAGTTACCAGGACAGACATAATGTCAGAACGGTTTGTAATAAATATCCTTGAAATAAATATGTGTCATATTTTTTTCTGCACAAAAATGCTTTTTATATCGTCAGCCATTGTAGTTATATGATTAATAGTTTTCGTAATCCTTTTTGGCTTTTGAAGTACGTTTGCCTTTGAATGTGTGCATTTGCATGCCAACAAAAATACACATCAAGTAATCAAAGAAGTGCACCTTCTTACTTTCCTGATAAACGTAGTTTCGTCCAATTGTCATTGAATATGTATCCCGAATGATTTCCCACGTTAAATTACGAATATCAGACCATAACGAAGTCAATATTAATCTAGTTAATGACCACTCCGTCAATGATGGTGATTAAAGACCGATTTTAATGTTGATTCCGTGACACTGTTGGCTATTAACCGACACCCAACACAAATATAACATACTTTAAGGCTTCGTTATTGTTGTCATATATTAACTTTATTTCTAACGATTTGATGTATGTGTATGTGGTGTAAGTCAGCTTAACGCGCATTGGTCAAAGTCCTTCTAGATTTACGTGATTTTGCTGGAGAAATATTGGTCAAAGATTATGACTTGTAAAATCGAAAAATCAAATTTAAACTTGAAAGTACTAGTACATGTTGTAAACTTATTTCGTTAGTCAGAGACTATTATGTTTATGTGTACGAGTGTTAGCTCCAAATACTTTGCATTTACCTTTTTAAGGCGTTGACCACAGATTTATGCCCAGTTGTTTAATGTTTATATCGTTGTATATGCGTTCTTTTCATGACCGATTTAATTAACCGAACATTTACGGCATTAACTGTGTTTAGCTAATCCATAGCTATGTTTGCACATAAAATATATCTCAAACAAGATTAAAAGTGAAATATGATTAATTTATCTAGTGATAAATGTTTACGTAAAGCATTGCAATAAGGCCATAATATCAATTATTTGCCGTTTAAAGCATGCCAGATTGCACAAAGGCTAACATTCAAAGACGTCGTGATATCTGTAGAAATGAATCAATCCCAATGTTGCGTCTGAGATAGGTTGGTGATTTGGAGCATGCATTGAAGAAGTTATCTGATTTATAGCTTCTGAGAATAATTGACAAAGCTTTGAACGCTTAAAAGATTGTGTCAAATTGACATTTTGCGTTTCAGTAAACGATGAGTTATATGAATGACGGTGAATGCAGTAATCGGGAATAAAAGTGCATAAATAGTTAATTGGAGGGTTTTTGTTAAATTTATAATATGTTCTGTATCGTTCTTATTAGTTACACTTCTGGAACTAAACACCATTGTTTATTCATTTGAAGTGTTAATGTAAGCATCGGTGAACGAGGGTTCATACATGTATGTTGAAAAAAATACTTTTTGTACGGCGCATTACAAATAATAATACTTTCTATCGAACACAAACCGTGTCATCAAAAGGTAACTTTATAAAAAGTTCCACATATTTATAGAATAAGGCATTAACGCATAGCGCAACACGGTGTCATTATCCTGATTTAGCATTAACTTAAAACGGACTATTATAAGGAATAGTAAATAATTTCGGTTAATTGTATTTTACTTCGGAAGTCTTTGGAGAATATGCTATTTAATTTGATTCTATGTTGCAATATAGACATGTTCAACATTCCATATATGTTTAAAAGACGTGCTATATGTGCGTCGTTATCAAATTATACATTTGAACCTAGCAATAATAAGGATCCCTCACTTTAGGGAAGTGTAGCTTAAGGAACCACACTTAAAACGGTTCATATTTTTATAGTATACATGTACATAATGTATACACGTTATATAGATGATTTGTTCTCAAACTTGTCGCCAGCTTTATATCTTTTAAGAGGTGTTGAGATGTATTGTATATCTGCGTTACATATTTTACGACATAAGCTTTACTAAAATTATCAAAATGCACTCTCTTACTCTATAAAACATTCTGGTAAGGAAAATATCACCTTATCTTAGATTCACATACATATAAACTACAAAAAAGTAAAACAGCTGTTTTTAAATAGTGTCCCCCTTGACTATTAAGGACTCTGAACGGTTTTAGTGCGATATCTTATGATGCGGACAAATATGGGGCAATTACTTGGTTAGGTAGTCTATTTAACGATCGGGCTGCTGAAAAAAAGAGGCGCTGAAAATATAAGAATACAATTTCTTTAGAGATATTGTGGTTTAACAGTGTGTATGTATACGTCGATCAATAAGGTATAAACAGCGATTTGTTCTCTCCTTTGACTGTACATAAAAGGAAAAACAGTATGTATATCATATACATTTTGCGGTACACAAATACTAGTATCGCGCTATGAACCATGGAGAGCATTGCAGGTATAATGTTGTTGTGACTATAATTGTATACTACGTAATGATAAATACGAATAGTCGACTTAATATACATGCTTGATTTATAAGCAAAACCAGCAAAACAACGCAACGCTAGACGATTAATCATGGAGTTGTGCATTGTTCAGCGGTTCCAAACTGTTCCTCGGCACGAAACGGCACACTGCGCAATACCACGGCACAGACCCCCAGGTTTTTGTTATGTTTTTATTTGGAAAACATTCCTAAGACGGAGCGTGACACTGTGTTATGTGCGTGTTTAACATCCATTAAATCCGTTTATTCTCCGCAAGCCTTGTGATTAAAATTACTCGTGTAAATAATACACTGTGAATAAGCATCAACGATTGTGTTAATGTTGTTGTGGGTCTTGTGTTAGACAATGCAAAATCTCGTCAATTATCAGTTAATATGTTAATATTAATAGCACGTGTAGAGGTTATTCCGATCGATGTTATACCGTTTGATCAAATAAATGGAAAATTGTATTTAAAGAGGTTCAAAAACATGTATTGAAATAATGTTGAGTAAAATAGTATACAAGCAATTCGATTACGTTGCACTTGTGTATCTTAGATATTTTAACCGACATTTCAATTCACCGATTGCATGTCTCCCTTAAGTGCATGCTCAAATAGTATCAATTGCTTACGTGCGTGCTCGTGTGTAATAAGTCATTTACCAAGCGGAAGACCTTTCCAAGAATATAAGATTAAGCGATGCCTTGTTCTGGGATTGTTGAAAGGAAAAAAGTGGATCGTTTAAAAACATATCTTAGTGCAAATAGGAAAGACACCGATGACGACATTCACATCCGTAAGAATAGCATTTGACTCAATTGCAATGACATGAAATGTTTTTCAAATATATCACTGTTGACATTGGTAGACCCCTCTGCACTCATGCTCAATTTATAAGTAATTGGTTAATAATGCACACGTGCACATGTGTTCACATATTGTTATGTCTGAGTATTATGTATATTAAAGAGTATACATATAACAATAATGCACGTATTTAGTTTTATGACTGTTCGACAAATTTTGTATATTTATCATATAATTATAAACAACTTCAATGTACAAGTGCTTTGGTCATTTTATATTTTGAGTGTGTACCAAAGTACTATCGTTATAACTTAAATTAACAAGCATATTTATTAATCTGTTTGTAAAATGAATGTAGTCATAAGATATATGTTTTTTTTTAATAACGCATGCAATAGAACGAAATATACAATCAAGTGATTGATTGCGCTTTTGATACATGCCTATTGGAAGAACTTCCATATCAACGGAAAATATATTTCGTGAAAACGTTTAAAGCATGTATCATTTTTGTATTAATGTTAACATTTACTGACGTCGCGATCTCTATAAAAATAAATTGATTACTAGGCGGCCTGATGATGTGTGGCATGAATTGATGAAAGTTGCTGATTTACGGGCTGCTGAGAATAATTGTTAATGCTTTTCACGTTAATACGATTGTGAAAGGCAATCAAACTGTGTTATAGAATGTTAAAAAGAGGTTCCATAACTGATGAGAGAATTTGAGAAGGACGAACGGCTACCTGTTGCCATCACTTGCTGGTTAGTGTCGCGAGAAATAGAAAAAAAAATATAGTTGTTTAATTTTGTTAAATAAACTGATTTAGGATGGAGGTATTTTATTGAAAATGATTTACAAATGTATCTTATCTAACTTGAGATTTTTCCGAGGCCATCTGGTCAATACAAATTTGGCTAAAACTAGAGAATAAAAACTAATGTAGGTTTGGAAGAAAGTTTGAACGTGCAACGAATGTGCAAAACAAGCCAGTGTTTGGATTAAGGTTTCATAAGTTAAGCTCAACATCACTATTTCTAAAATAGAAAACCGGTTTGTCAACATTTACTGGCCTTTGCATGGAGGTAGTGTGATGAACTAGCCAGTAGAGTGTGTGTTTCATTGCTTTTAGTCTTTTCGCGTCTTCACGACGTCATTCTTAGGGGACTTTGAATTGACCAGTTGAAAACTATATCTCAATAAATACGTTGACGTATTACGGATTAAAGTGATACACACAAGCACATGGCTACAAAAGATAACAGGTTTATTTCACAACGTTGAGCAAACCGCAAAACATGGCTATACATGAACATGTATGTTACCTGGGCAATATTATGTAATTAAGCTTACATCTCGATTTGGATCGCACTGTAAATTAAATTATTGCCATTTAATGAGAACACGGTTGGCAGCACCAAGTTGCACGTATGTTTGGCAAAGTCGCTTGGTTGTAGCTGCCGGATTTGTTCTGTGTCATATACTACCACATGTAGCTGTTGGTAATGATATTTTCTGTTCTGATAATGTCTTTTAGGAATGAGAGTGTTCATATATTGCATTCTATTTTACATTTTACTTTATATAAGGCCGCTAGAAATTTTAATTGTCAAAAAAACAATACGGTTTATTATTTCTAAATACGTTTTTCGCTTTTGTTTTCGATGAGATTGGCAGGCCCGATGGGGACAAATTATTATCCATATTTGGTGACCAATGGTCCAAACCCATTCAATAAATGTATTATTTTGAGATACATTAAAATGATATCACGAAAATAAACGGGATGGTGTCATTAAATACGGTAAAGCTAAGCGTATTCCACATAATACTGCTTGTGGCTAGATAAGATAAGTTGGTCACGCGGCGTCTTACTGACCCAGACAAATGTGATGCAAATTAATTAATTAAAATACTACAGATCATGTTGATGCATGAGTGGGTTAATGATTTCAAATACATATTGATGACACAACTCATGCATTGCTGTGCTGAACAATTGATAATACCTTTTTTGTCAGGCAATATGGAATATTTGATTACTTAATTAAAACGGGTGATATATATTGCTGTTGAATGCGACGCATTTAATAAATCATGCTGTAGTTGCCCTTTTTTGTTGAATTGATCTTTATCTATGGGACACGTGCAACGATATATATAGGGTATATAATTGCGTTTTCATTTCAACTGGCGAGTTGACGCGTTTGGAACATTAATGATAGACATTGTAACGAAAATCGCGACTCTGACCAATGACACTATCATTGAATGTGCTTGCGGGATTAATAAACTAACACTTTACTTAAGTGACGCATCTTAGTTTTCATCGGCAACGATGTCATAAACCGGAAATAATTTTAAATTGTGAGCAATTTTTATTCACTGCACATTGAACGCTGCACTTATCAGATAAAATAAAACTTGGGTTGGAATTAAACCCGTGCCGGCATAACAACCAATTTTACAATGATTTTTAGTGCGATTTGATTTTCGGTGAAGTTGTAACTGAGAATAAGCATATGTTCATCAACAGCACGATATTTGAAATCGATTGCATACCAAAACTAAGTTTCCGAGACCATAAAATAGCAACCATTGCATTGAGTGAACACGCATCTGTTTCGTAGAATATGTATCGGTCTGCCTCAATGTACAATGCACCTCCGATAGTATAAGTCTACTTGAAAAAATAATGATAGTTTAATGCTTATGTTTTGTGTGTACAATGGTTTTATAAATTTAACTCCCCTGGTTATTATCTTCATTTAACGTACATTAAACGTTTTAACGTAAGGAACTTTTATATTGTGTCTTGTTACTAGAAATTAAAACATTCTCGATGTTAATGACAAATGTTTTTTTTACACAATCACATACTGTCATACAAGTAGCAATTGTCATGGCGATTCGTTGATAACTAAAATACAAGTATTGGTTGATAACTGGTATTTGGAACATATTTTAGATGGACAAACGATGTGAACCCACGTGTTAACTCTGGCATGTATGTGGTGATTATAACAGATTAATGGAATGCGAAATAATCAATTTATTGTCGAAGGAGTCATTTTTTAAGAAACGTACATGTTTCGATGTATTATATTGGACACAATATACTTATTAACGACGATTTTTATACTCTCACAATAATATCGTTGCATATATTGCATGTGAATGGGTAGATATTGGTCTATTTATTCTTCGTGATTGGGCTAATCAAGGATTAACAAAGGAACCGATGCTAGCATTTTTAAATGTTCAACTAACTTGGTTCTAGTTCTCTAAATAGATTCGTTTGCGTTCTTTATGTACATTTAAACATCGTATAAAGCGCCTTTGGAGTGGAGTTCATAGAAATGGTCAACAGCCTAATGGCAATTTATGGGGTGAACCGATCAAAGCTTTTATCGGAATCAGGGCTGTCCAGTAGCGGAAATTAACGAAATATTTTCCTTTCTGTTCATGGGATATCAATTAAATAGGAATGGCATGCTATCGTGTCTAAATTATCAATGACCTTTGAGGCAAAATAATACAATGATCAGAGGAAATGACGTTTTCTTTTTGCACTTTTGAAAAATGGAAGTAGTTGCTCTAATTAATAATATTCAAACCGGTTATACAATGAAATGCGATATATTAACGAAAGTGTTACAAGCTTAACCATTACAGGAACGCAGTTACGTGTAACATTAAAATGAATGCTGTTAAATAGTTATATAGTTAACTTGATTACATATTTATACTTTTCTAACTATTGTGTCAAACAAATCATTTCGCAGTTGGCTGTATCAAAAAACCAACGTGTATGATCCCTGTAATATTTTGAAAGCGTTATCATTAGTATTTGATATCCAAACAACCACGTGACAATAGATGTTATTGTTTACCAAGTGCAAACTAGTTTCTTATCGAATATCTGCATCAGTTTCAAAACCAGAATCTGAAGAGTTCAAACTATAATGGCCGAACCTTTTGTAAAATGTGACTTTTTATGTGGCACACTTGCATAACAGTATATGTGTGTTTGCACCTAATGTTTAGTAGAATTCCGAATAAATATATGAATATTTAAAATGAAAAAACATAAGGTCTGTATGCATATGTAAACTTGTTTTATATATTAGTTTAATATAAAACAAATTTCATACTTGAACTTCATAAATTTACTTTTCTTGCAAGCTGTTTAATAGCATTGCATTTGTTTTCTATTTCATATTCTGCTTTGCTGATTTCCCTGCTGAAATAAAAGAAAGTCCATTATAATATAGTATTTTCCTATGGTCGTTACTTCAATGATACCATTTGTATATGGCATACAAGTATATGCAAATGATATGCCCATTTTGACTATATCAGATCATCGGTGGACCTTATGAGTATGGTATATTATATTTCTACGTCAAAATGTCCGTTGGAATGTATCGTTTTGTATAACATTATTTAACGGGCGCTATATTGTCGTTATCACAAATTCGTTTTACTCAAAATGATAATTTACTTTTCAACACCATAAACACAATGCACATATAAACACATGTATAATGGGTCTACACACATGATTTTGTGCGAGCATATGAAACAAGAAACATTTTCGGGCAAAATTATGTTGCATATTATACACTTTGATTTGTTGCTAACTGAGTTACTTATTTTTCTTCTTTTGCACATACGAACAACGANACTTGAAAACCTGACACATATATTACACACCTCTTAATGTCGTAGCATTGGAAATATCTGCGATTGTCAGTACTTCAAAACAACGTCGTTCTGATATGTATCGTATGGCTCTCGGTGTTTGACGCAGTTTGTCTCAATACGTAATTATACTAATAACAAACGTTAGCGTCAAAAACGTTTTGTACGGTGACCATCACCTTTATGATTATCATGACGATGCATGAAAACAAAATGGTTCATCGCATAGAAAGCTTAACAAGCAGTAATTGTCCTATAATTGTAGTTAAGATGCATTTACACATCATGTACGTTCACTTTTTCAACAATCCACTATCTCCAAAGGGGATTTGCTTGTATGTATTGTAGACCACATACCGATGTATGCAAAACGTGTAGTACCGCGAATTATTACCAGTCATACCGTTTCCGTTATCGGTTTCTTATTTTGCTTCGCCGCTGGTGTCTTGGCTGTTTTACATTCTTTATCAGGATTTGAATAAGTTGTATCAGGCGGTAATTGAGGCCACATTAATTCATCGTTTGAAGGACGTAGTAGCGTGGGGAAATGCTTTTTACAGTTTAACAGCTTATTCACAAACTATATTCGTTAGGTATAGAATTCAATAAATAAACACATTATATAAAGTGTAACAAATTAATCTTTGACTTTCCGCAACAAAAACATTTCAGTGAACATTGGTGCAGTTGTACATTATAAAGCTAGAACATTAAGTATGAAACTTATGGTAGTTTTTAAGCAAATTGGCTATGAATGTAATCATTTGGTTCACGTATTCTTATTATATAGCCCAACTCATATACTGAATTATATGTCCTTTTATGCACTAGCATAACAATTTCAGCATTCCTTGGTTAGAAGTATAGAACGACATGTTCAATAGACCATGTCTTGACAGTTGCTATTGCCGAAGTAAACCTATGAGAATGTTGATTACCCATTTACAGACAAAAGTATATTACCAGAGAACACTCGGGATCATTAATAAGTGAAATTAACCATTAACATTTTACTGCTATACATCGAAGTCCGTAGACCGTATACTGACAGTAACTTGAACATTAATTAACCTTTTAACCTATGCAGCTGTGTTGTCTATTATATGTTGACACTTTCAAAAGTTACGAGCTTCCGAGAGCATAACATTAGCGTTAGTCGTGAAGAAAAGAATAAAGAAAATTATTACAATTGTCATGTTCTTACAAATAGTATGAGGCGTTGATATGAAAGATATATACGTGCATCAATCTTTATTAAGAACAAGTTGGTCCTGTCAGATGTTCGGGTATATATATTATAGAGTCAAGTACATACAAAAGGAAATAATTCCGCCAAAGCTGGTCTCAGGTCATCAAAGCGGTTAATTGATATCGACGTCGGTATATGTATCAACTGCCAAACACGATACTGGGTGTAACCTGCTATACTGTTCGTGCGATGGATGTTGGTCATATCGTGCATGGCATCGATATCTTACTATGAATATTAAATAATATGTGATTTTATGTACAAACGGATCAAAGGCTCCGAATGCACAATTGTCTGTCCTTTTCCAATGTTGTGCTTATATGTTTAGATGTATGAACACTATGCAATTATACAACAAAAGCTGGTAAGTGATTCGGCTAATGTAAACGACCATTGCGATAAAAAAAGTGCATGGTGTATTGACCAGGGGCCCGTCTTATCAAACATCGTACGACATTCTCACCTTACGATGCAATTTTCGAAGCGCCATAAATATGTTACCGTCACATATATAATTACTTTTGTTGAACATTTCCATTCATTTCCAAAGTAGTTGTCAAATATCCTTTATATTTGAAACATACAGATCATAATCACTTACATTCCAAAATTACAAAATTCAATCGTAAGTAAACATTGTCGTACGGTCTTTGATAAGACGGACCCCAGATGTTTAAGGAATTTTTAATATATTCATTAATAGGGCTACAGCAACCTTAATAAGAATAAGTATCAGTGCACTTCATTTGAGACATTGTGTTACAAAAGAGCGTTGTAGGGAAGACGCTGATATATGCAGTTTACGATGTACGATGTGCAGGCCTATGATTACTCTTTCACTGCTTCGATTCAGTTATTTAAACATAACGAGCATAACGTAATAATGGAAATTGTGTTGCATCATTGTTGTCTCTTTCCGTTATCTCTTCAAACACATGGCAACACAAAAATATTGTTTTTTTCCACTAACTAAATGGGGAAACTTTTTCTGCCTTTTTAGTCGCTCACTTTTTTAACGATTCGCATTTTTTTAAGAATATGCTATAACACGCAGAACTCTACTAATCTCTATTTAGGCTGCCTTCAGCAAAAATATAAATGTATGCAATATTACGTAGACAGCTGAGTGCATTTACGTGTCGCATTATTTGATTTCAGACAGTTACAACGTGATTAGTATTGGGAGCTGTATTTCGTTTGTTTTGAGGTTTAAATCTTTCTGTGTAACCGTAAACAGTTTTACTATATATTTTTCTGTTTCATATTTTACATGTAAGCAATTAAGACCACGTATGCATGTGCAATATATAAAACAATAACGATAAGGTCTCCATAAGTTATACAATGTATCATTCAAATACTCCATTTGTGAAAATAGTTCACGTATAACGACATCTTACGACCTTTTTCTTTGAATGAAAACGTGTCAATGTCAGTATAGCTCTTGAATCGCTATTATTCGCATCTTTGTCAACGTTTGAATGTGAGATCGGTAAAACTATTAATTATTAATCAACAAATTTCATCAATTGACAACAAGTTCAAAACGTATAACGTATGTAGAGGTCTAAATAATCTTTCGCTTCACCTCAGTTTATATCGAGCGAACAACAGTTTACCGCGAAATACTCATCGTTGCTTGTATAAATAGTCTAAGATCCCATTCTGCTCATTTTTCTTATTACTTAACGTGCATTCAGTTTTGTGGACGTGTGTTGCCAACTGCAGTGTCTTTTATTATCGTGTATGACCACAGTTACAAATAAAGCGTAACTTCAACAAGTGCTGTGTTACAATTATACGGAGACAGGCTAGTGCTGATACAAATGTTGTCATTTATGTCACACCTGACACGATTGACGAGCTTGAAATAGCACATATTTTCTGTATTTTACTTCCGTTTTATAGTATTGTAAAATTAAGTCGTATCTAGAAAACTATGATATCAGCATGAATACATGATTTGCAACTGACACGATCAAGCCATAACTTTAACTCGAACAATTGTTTTATTTCCATATGGAACCCATCAATAGCGTTTTGTAATATTATGTCTACAAGCGTTATCACCGTAAACGAGTAATGATACCGGTGGTATCTTTTGTCTGGAAAAACTGTTCTCGATTGCAATACTGCTGAACGCCTTTTAATGTAGAAACATAATATTTAACGATCCATTTATTCGACACTATTGGAATTATGTGCGATAACGTCTCGGTATCATTTGCGACAAATTAAGATGGTTATCAACTCTGCAATTCAATATGACGATGCATAATGTTGCAAATGACACGAAAGTAAAATTGCTGAATAGCCCATACGCATATTTATATTGAGTTGTTAAAAAGAGAGTTATGGCGAAGTTTTGTTATTCTTATTATATAAATTGAAAATCGAAAAAATTCATCTACCGCAAAATTAATAAGCGGGTTATGGTGAAGTGTTTATTCTTGTCATATGAATGGAAAGATGTCAAACTTCAGCTGTCGGAATATTTCTGCACTGGTTCTATAGCACGATGTCCTTTGTATAGCCACAGTCTGAAACGGCCTATGCAACGCATGGTGGATTAAAACCGGTTAAGTGAAGCTCAAACATTACACTTGGCCACTAAATATAATAACTATAAGTATTACGGCTAAGATGTCAAACAAGTGCGTGTGTGTGTGTTTTGGATGACGACACTGCTGATTCTTACGTATAATCATACCACAAAAGTTCGAACTAGTTTGCAAGTATGTATTCGTCAGGCGATACCCCAAATTGAGTCAGGTCTATTCACGTTCTCTTGTTACAATTAAAATCCAGCAACGTAAGTGACTGTTATATTGTCAACCATCGCATTAACATGTCACCACTTATATGTCCCCTTTCTATGTTTATAACATAGCTAATAAATAAAATGATATTGAACTCCAGTATGTTTAACTCGTTCTCCACTATTCTAGTTAAAAGGAGTTAATGACTTTAAAATCTAACCTTGAAAAGATTAACACCTTGAAGAGAAGTCAGAAATCCATCCATTTGCTGCCTCTGTATTTAATGGAACCGTGTTCGCCTGTCAAACAGTAAACACTGTTTTACACTGCGATATATTATACTGCTAATACGTCGTGACACATGGTGGCTTAATGGACATAACGACGTTTTAGAGGAAACCCTTCTGGATTTAGAATGCCACATTGTAAAGCCTGTTAAATGGGCTCACTTAATGAAGACGGCCTCCCTAATGTATTTGTTTTTCGTTTGCTCTTTCGGTGGTGCCAGCCTGTTGATACAAAAAAGGAGTTCATCGAACTTCAAATTGTTAATTGTATCAATGTTCGATGCTCCGATTGTGCGCCACCGTCTAATTACTTTATCGCAAACCGACAAATAGTAAGGCTTCAGCATAAGGCTCAGTTTCGAGATTTAAAGGCAGTTAAACCATCATGTAATGTAGACTGTATAATACATGTCACCCACCAACTAAATATAAATCTTTAATTGTTCGTACATTAAGTTTGTTTAACATCCACACAACCTGTGTCATCATTGTGGCCATGTTGTCTGAAACAAATATGATGTTACATTCACAATATTAATTGTAACTCAACAGTACGAGCGTTTATTTAGTAATAAAATGGTTATTAACTATTGTATCTTCAATCAACATGATGACAAATATCTTCCTGAATTTGCATCATCCTCATATACACTGCATAAAAATGGTGTAGTGAACTAGTTTCACTTGACCTTTAGAAAACGCATCTGATACTGTTTGAGCTGTAAAGGTATACCAATTCGTGTTGTTCTTTTAACTTACGAAAGCACATTGAGCTACATTTCCCAAGGGAGAGTTTAAGTTTGTGTCTTGCAAAAGCTCAAAAGCTAGAAATGACTTCATCAATCTAAATTGTCCCTTACGACCTATTGCATAGAGGCATACTAAAACCTCATTGACATCCCCTTGCGAGAAACTGTGTCAACATTCAAAGGTACGTGATATGAGGAACATGGCGTATTGTTTATGAAAGGCACGATAGTACGTTCGATAAAACTACACAGAACACATTATCATATGTTATTTCCAAAGTCTATTTAATAGTGTATACATATATGCATACAACGAAACATATGATTACTAGCCTGCACTTTGGTCGTCAAGTAATAAGGACATAATGTCAGAACCGTTTGCAATGAATGAACAACGAATGCCAACGTGTGTATTAACATTCTTGACATTAATATGTGTCTTATTCTATTTTTTTCTGCACAATAAATTGCTATGTATATCATCGGCCGTTGTAGTTATATGATTAACAATTTTTGTAGTCGTTTAAAGCGTTTGAAGTTCTATATCCCTTGAATATGTGCATGTGATTGCCTACGTATTTACATATCAAACAATAACAGAAGTCCATTCTCTTATTTTCCTGAAAATCGCATTTTCTTCCACGTGACCTTGAATATGTGTCACCAATGATATCTAACGTTTAATTACAAATATAAAACCATGTCCTAGTCAATATTAATATCGTTAATTTCCACCCCGTCAATGATGGTGATTAAAGACCCATGTTTTATGTAGTACGTGTAAGTTTGTACATTTTTATAGCTTCTTTAATTGTGTCATATATAAACTTTATTTCCAATGATTTGATATATATGTTTGTGGTGTAAGTCGACTTAATGCAAATCGGTCAAAGTCCTTCTAGGTTAACGTGATTTGGCTGAAGAAATATTGGTCGAAGCAACATACGAATTATTATTTGTTAAATCGAATTCATTTATTATATAATAAACGTCAACGTGCTAAAAAATTGTGTTAAACTTATTTTGTAAGTCAGGTATAATTATGTTTATGTGTACGAGTGTTAGCGCCAAATAGTTTGCATTTACCGTTCAAAGGCGTTGACCACATATTTATTTCGAATTGTGCATTACATATATGATTTTGTATGCATTCTTTTCATGATTTAATTAACCGAAAATTCACGGCATAAAATGTATTTAGCTCATATATAAATATTTTTGCATATAAAAATAAATCTCAACAAAATGAAAATGGGAATACCATTAATTTATCTAGTGATTAATGTATACGTCCAGAACTGCAATAAGGGCTTAATATCAATTATTGGCCGTTTAAAGCATGAACGATTGCACAAAGGTTTACATTTAAAGACGTCGTGATCTCTGTAGAAACGAAACGAAACCAATCTTGAGTCCGAGATAGGTTGATGATTTGGAGCATGTATTGATAAATGTATGTGATGTATAGCTTCTGAGAATAATTGACAAAGCTTTTAGCATTTATAAAATTGTGGCAATCGATCAAAATTGTGTGAGTGTCAGTAAACTATGAGTTCTATCAGTGGAATAATAAGGATCCCTCAATTTAGTTCAGTTAAAGTTAATGAGTCATACTAAAACCTGTTTCGTATTCAAATCAGTGTAGTTAACACGCACTTTCGTAATACAGATTAATTATAAATATCTTTGTAGGACTGTTGATAATTATTCGATATCTGCGTTACCTATTTTACGTCATAGGCTTTACTACTTTGAACATAATGCACTCTCTGACTCTATTTACATTCTGATACTGTCTTAGAATCATATCCATATAAACTACATAAAGTATACCGTTGTTCTTAAATAATGTCCCTCTTGACCAATTCAAGACTCTGAACGATTTCGGTGTTATATGTATGTAATTTATAACATGATGCGGACCAATATTGGACAATGCCTTGGTGAGGTAGTCTTTGTAATAACCAAACTCTGGCTGAAAATATTAGTGTTCTGTAGAAATCCACCAAAACGGTATATACAGTGGTTTGTTCTCTCCAAATACTGTACATGTATATGAAAGGTAAAACAGTATGTATATCATATACATTTTGCGGTAAACAAATACCAGTTGTATCGCTCTATGAGTCATGAAGATCATTGTGTGTTTAATAATGTTGTGACCATAACGGTATCCATAGGTCATAATGAATCGTAATAGTCGACTTAATAAACCTGCTTGATTTATAAGCAAAATCAGCAACACATACGCAAAGATACAAAATAGATCATGGCGTTGTAAATTGTTTAGCGATGCCAAACTGTTCATGGGCACGAAACGGCACACTTCGCAAAGAAATGCCACAGTCCCCGGAGTTTGTGTTACTATAACTGATGCTTTTTAATCGAAAACATTTCGAAGACAGTGTTGTATGTGCCTGTATTACATGTATCGTATCCGTTTATTTCCCACAAGCCTTGCAATCAAACTTACCCGTGTAAGTATAACACTGTGAATAAACATCTAAGACTGTGTTAATGTTGGTGTGGATTTCTTGTAAGACAAATCAGAAACTTGTCAATAGCACGAGGAGAAGTTACTTAGATAAAGTACCGTTTTCCCAATACATTGTAACATTTTACTAAAATAGGTACAAAAAAAACAAAAACATACTAATTTTAATAAAGTTGAATAAAAACGTATACAAACATTTCGATTATTTTTCACTTGTGTTTCTTATATATGTTTACAGACATTTCAATTCGACAATTGCTTGTCTCACATTATTTAAAATATTGCATGATCAACATAATCAATGGCTTATGTGCTAGTTTGTATGTAATATGTCACTGACCAAGCGAAATACTTTTCCAAAAATACAAGATTAACAATGCCTTGTTCTGGTATCGTTGACAGGAAAAAGGTAAATCTGTTCAAAACATATCTTACTGCAAATAGGAAAGAAAACGAGCACGACATTCACATATGTAATAATACTGGGTCAAACAATGCATAGTTTTAGATATTTGATACAATTGCAATAACATAAATACTTCAGTTAACAAGCATAATCATTTATAAATCTGTTTGTATAATTAATGTCGTCCGAATATATATCTCGTGATCTCTATTTCAATGCATCGCACGTTGATAACGAGGCGGCTTGATGATGTGAAGCATGCATTGATTAAAGTAGCTTATTTATTGACCGCTGAGATTAATTGGCAATGCTTTGCAAGTTTGTGAAAAGAGGTTCCATAAATGATGAACGTTTCACGTGTTATGTGTAAAAGTTCGTTTGGAAAAGTCGTTTGGTTTCCGAGACCAGATTTGTTCTGTGTCATATAATATTACGCGTACCTGCTGGCAACGATAACTTCTTTTCTGATAATGTTTTTAGGAATGAAAATTATCCTATATTGAATACTATTTTACATTTTACTTTATATAAGACCGATAGTTATTTAAAGGTACAAGACGGTTAATCATTTCTTAATATGTTTTGCCCTTTTTTATGTGATTGGAAGGTGCGGGGAGGGGGGCCCTCAGTTGTTGAATTGATTTGTATCTATGGCATACGTGCAACGATATGTAAAGGGTATATACATGCGTTTTCATTCCAATTGTCGAGTTGACGCGTTTGAAACATTACGGATCAACAGTGTAAAGAAAATATCGATTCTGACCAATTACACTATCATTAGACGTGCTTGTGGGATTTATAAACTAACACTTAACTTAGTTTTCATAAAAAAAACAACGTCATAAACCGGAAACAATTTTAATTTCGCAGCAATTTTAATTAACGACAATATGAACGCTGCACTTGTCTGATAAAATAAAACTTGTTCTGGGATCTAACATGCCGGCATTAAAAACTATTTGTGCAATAGCATGTTAGATCAATTATATATTACGTTAAGGTTTCACAGAGTAATTTGCTTAGTGCATCTGCAGAACCCATTTAACCTCGGTTGAATAGAATAATTAATTTACCGAGACAATAAAATAATAACCATATCATTGAGTGAACATGCATCTTCTTATCGGTCTGCGTCAAAATGCTTCGACGGAATTAATTATACCACCGGTAATTGTATGTCAGTATAACACTGAATCAGAATACATTATTTCTTTTTCATACGCTTCCGATTTAAAAGTTCCACTAGTAAAAAATGTGATCTTTTAATGTGTCTGTATAGTGGTCAATGATTTTACAAAATGTAACCCCCTTAAAAACGTTTTCATTTAAAGTATATTTAACACATATTAACACAGGGAACGTTAATATTGTTTCTAGATCCTCTAAATTAAAACATTGTCGATGTTATTGACAACTGGTTTGTGTTTTTTAACATTTAGAACAACGTACTATACTCGACCTTCTTAAAATGCAAGCACTGACTCACCTTTAGGCATTTTGGCTCGCAAATTATTTTAATTGCAAATCTTACCTCTAAATGCGGAATGATGCATACACATGGAACACAAATGAACTCACATACACACTCACACGCGTTCATATAAAAATCAATTGTTATGGCGAGTAATTGATTACTATAACTGGTATTTGTAAACACGTTTTAGTTGGAAAAACGATGCGAACACACGTATTTAGCCTCGTTTAGGCCTTGTATGGTATGTGTGTGTTGATTATAACATATCAATGGAACAAAAAGTTTGCAAAATAATAAATTTATTGAGGAAGGATTCATATTTTAAGAAACGTATATGTGTACATGTATTATAGTGTACACTCTGTAATTATTAACGACGTTTTTTATACGCACACAATTAAATCGTTGTATATATTACGTGTAATGGCTTGATGTTCGTATAGTTGAATAAATGCCATTTAAGATTAGTTTAAACATAATTTATTTCAGGAACAAGCATTTTATATACAAAGTATGCATACGTAGTTACAATTGATGTACATGTTCTGAAAACGGATGAGAACGAAAGACCAAGTCTTGTTTAGTTCTTCTCCGTACATAGTTTTTGCAGGATTGTAACTTTACAGTTCAAATGGTGGTAGTCATTTAAACATACGATAAGGCATTTTAAGATTGAAGCACTACCAACACATGTTATTCTTCGCGATTGGACTAATCAAGGTGTTACGAAGGAACCAAAAATAGCAATTTTTAATGTTCAACTAACTTAGTTCCATGTGTTTAAGTGTGTGTTCTTTATCTAGTTTTATACATCGTATATAACGCATTTGGAGTGGAGTTCATAGAAAATTACTAGAGCCTAATGGCAATATATGGCGTGAACCAATCAAAGCTTTAATCGAAATCAGGGCTGTCCAGTATCGGAAATTAACGAAATGTCTGCCTTACTTTAGATGTGATGTCAATTAAATCGAGACGGTATGCGTTCGATTCTTAATTATCAATGACATTTGTGGTTAAATGATACAATGCTTAACGTCAACGTGCAAAGTTCTAAACGGAAGAAGTTGTTCTAAGTTTGTAATAGTCCAAACAACTATACAATTGAATGTGACGCATTTACGAAAGGGTCACGTGCTGAACAATTACACAATTACTGTTACGTTTAAGATTGTTAAACCATGCCGTTAAACAGGTATGTAGTTGTTGATTGCATTTGTATAATGATTCTATGATTACGTCAAACAACATTGCGCTGTTGACGGTTGCAAAGCGGCAACAGGTATGGTTTATCCCGCCAACATTTGGAGAGCAGTATAATTAGTTATGAATATCCAAATAACCACTCAGCTTTAGTTGTTCATTGGGAACCCAATACAAATGTTTCAATTATTGTACATGCGTTTCACAAAAGAATACATAAATCATTCAAACGAAATTGAACGCACATTTTGCGACTATGTTATATAGGGCGTAACAGCATATGTGTGTGTTTAGTAGAGTTCCGAATAAATATAGAAACAGTTGGGCTCCAGAGAGTACATTGTTTTCATATATAAATTCGTTTTGTAAATTAGCATTAATGATTGCGAAGATCCCCATAAAGCATTTGCCATACGTCAATCTCATAAACTTACTTTTTTTGCAAAACAGTCTAATAGCATTGCATTGTTTTTCTATTTCATATTCTGCTGTGTTGATTTTCCTGTCGAATATAGGTAAGTCCAACATTATTATTATAGTCATATAATCGTTATTTCAGTGATACCATTTCAACATGGCATGAAGGTATGTACATATGTTGTGCCCATTCTGATTATGCCAGAGCAATGGTGGACCGTATGTGTATTATATGTTATATTTCTTCGTCACATTAGTCCTTTGAAATTTATCGTTTTGTGTAACGTGATAGAACGGGCTTGATATTGCCTTCAGAAAAAAAAAGTTTAACTTAAAATAGCAATGAACATTTAACATTTACAAACAATGCAAACATAAATACATTTATAATGTGTCTACACATGAGGTTCGTGTGAGCATGTGTTAACGGAACAAATTGAATGAACGTTTATGTTGCATATAATGCAATTGCTGATAGCTGAGTTACTTATTATGCGTCTTGTGCAAGTACACTCTACGAGATTATCAAATAAATCGAATAATATGTTTTAATACGAATTCAATTATAACTTGATAAATTTTCAGCAAGCGAACAATATTCATTGATAATTCACCCTGTGATTTATCTTATAGGTTTAGTTAATTTATGTATGCCCATCAGTATGATAAAGATACAAAAGTCTGCATGCATACAAATGCAAAATAATACATATCATAGCACATACTTTTAAAATGATGAATGATTGTGTACATGTATATTAACGTCTATTGTACGAACCAGCCCTTAAAAATCGATATTAGCAAAGAATAATAACTGCCACATACATATCACGCCTCGTTATGCAGTAGGATTTGAAGTTTTCGCCAATTTCAGTGGATCCCTACAACGTTAATCTGTTAAGGTTCTCGAAATGTGACGCATTTTTTTTTCAATTATTTTATTTATTATAATAACAAACGTTAGTGGTACCTTTTTTTGTAAGATAATCACCTTTATGATAATCATGACGATGCATGCGAAAAAAATGGTTCATTGCATTTTGAAGCTTAACAAGGATTAATTGTCTACGCAATTCATTTACCTATTGTGACCCAATAATAATCAAATACAAGTATAGTTAAGACTCATTTAGTCATCATGCGCGTTCCCTTTTTCAACAATTCACTATTTCGAAACATTTGCTTTTCATCATTTAAGACCACATCCCGATATATGAAAACGTGAAGTACCGCACAAAGTATAACCAGGCATACAGTGTCCGTTATCGGTTTCTTGTTTGCTTCGCCGCACGTTTCTCGGCTGTTTAACAGTATTTATCGTGATTCCAAAAATTTTTATCAGGCGGTAATTAAGCGACATACATTTATGGTTTGAAGTGCGTAGTAGCGTGGGGAGATGCTTTTATACAGTTTAACAGCTCATTCACAAACTAGATACGATAAGTATAAAGTTCAATAAATATATAAATTATAATCAAAGTGTAACAAGTTTATCTTTGACTTCCCGCAATACACAGTTCAATAAAGATTGTGCAAGAGTTCACATTAATCATGTATTACTAAACCTATTTTTGTAATAAGCACATTGGCTATCCATGTTATAATTTTTTTCACGTTTTATAATTATATTGTCCAAATAATTTAATTGCATTTTCATATATTTTATAGAATAATAATTGCAACATTCCTTCGTAAGTACAATACCCTGATATATTCAATAGACCATGTCTTGACAGTTGATATTGCAGAAGTTAACCTATGTGGCTGCTGATTAACCATATCCTGACGGTGATATAGCAAAAACCCGATCGGGAGCAATAATCAGTGAAATGTACCATTTACAATTGACTGCTATACAGTTTCAACTTTTAGAGCTGCCGCGAGCATAGCATGTATTTTTTAAGTAAAACCTCGCCTCAGTTTATTTTGTCTTTTTTTGTGAATACGTGTATGCGATGTGTGGGTATTGCGCCTGTAAAATATGTCACCGCATTAACCAACGCATTCGTGAAGCAAAGAATAAGGAATATTTTTTAAATTGCAATGTTCTTACAAATATTATGCGTTGTGACATGTAACACATATTTATGCATCAATCTTCATTAAGAACAATGTGGTCCTGTCAGATGTTCGGGTATATAGTTATATTCTATAGTTAACAATCTACAAAGGGACATAAATTGGCCAAAACTGGATGGAAGTCATCAAAGCGATGTATTGATAGCGACATCGGTATTTTTATCTACTGCCAAACAAGATACTAGGTTAAACCTGCTATACTATTTGTGCAATAGATATTGACAATATCGTGCATGGCATCGATATTTAACTAGTAATATTAAATACAGTGTGAATGTATATACAAATGGGTCAAAGGTAACGAATGCGCCAATGTTGTGCTTATGTGGTTCGATGAATGAACACCACGAAATTATACAACACGAGCTGATTAGTGATTCCGCTAATGAACACGACCATTGCGATAAAATATTGCATGGTGTATTTGCCAGAGGTTACCGGAAATGTTGATATGGCAATCGATAGAGCTGCAATACCTTTATTAGAAGAATTATCCATGTTCCTTATTTGAGGCATTGTGTTGCCAATTGAGCATAAATCCAAACATAGGGAAGACGCTGATAGATGCATTACACGAGTTACGATGTACATGCATATGGTCCCTATTACACAGCTTGGAGTGAATAATTCAAAGATTACAGTCATAACTGAAATAAAAGAATTTTTTTTAGCATTTGGTGTATTTTTTTTCCGTTTTCTCTTCAAACTCGGGAGAACAAAAAGAAATTCCTTTTTTCCACTTACTACTTAAGGAAGGTAGGTTAGCTTAAAAAATTCGCTTACGTTTTTAACCATTCAAAATTTAGTCAGAATATGCTATGACATGCAGAAATTTTTCGAATCTCTATTGTGTCTGCCTTCAGCACAACTATAAACGAAATGCAATATTACGACGACAGTTGAGTGAATAAACGTGTCGCATTATTTGGTTTCAGGCAGTTTCATGAGCATTCGATCTGTATTAAGTTAGTTATATGGTTTTAATATGTTCGTGTTACCGTGAATAATTTTACGTCATACTTTTCTGTTACAAATTGTGCATGTATGTAAGCAATTAGGACAACTATGAATTTACAATATAAAAAAACAATTAGGAATCAATAAATTATCGAGTATATTATTCAACTACTCCATTTGTTAAAATAGGTCACGCATAACGACATGTAAAGAGCTTTTCCTTTGCATGAAAACGTATCACTGCCATTATAGCGCTTGAATCGATATTATTCGCATCATTTTCAACGTATCATTACGTGATATCAGTATAAATTATTAATCAGTAAAAACCAATAAAATGAGAACAAGTTCTAAAACGTATAACGTATTAATATTGTCTCGCTTCATCTCAGTGCATATCGGGCAAACGGATGTTAGCCTTACCACAAAATACTCGCCGTTGCTTGTATTAGTAATCTAAGAACCAATTATTTTAAGTTATAGTGTTACTAAACGTGCTTTTATTGTTTCGGACTGTTAGCGATTGCAAATAAAGCGTACGAGTAAAATCAAGAAGTATACAATGCTATCGGGACAGGCTAGTTAGTGCTGATATAAATGTTGGTGTTTTGTGAAGTGTGCAACACAAATCTGTTTCATTAAAAAGTGTGACCCATGAGGTACTTTCTTCAATAATTGGATACCAACTAGTTGTTAGTGAATTAATATTCGGGAAGTTAATTGTGGTAGTTGTTTTTAATAGAAGTTCACGTATAAACGTTTTGTTCGCGAGGAGTGCTATTAGAGTTGAATGGCGCGCTATGTTGCTATAGGATTACTATTTTAACGTAAGGTAACATGCAGTGTTTGAAAAAGGCATTCAATTGCAAAACAATATACATGATGAACACAAATTTTAATATACAATGAAATGGTACTTGTTAAGTTAATATTGCGCGGATTGGTACGCCTCTTTTACTAAGACATACACTTCTGAATGCTAGTATAAACAGAACATTTGTAAACTATTGTAATTTTTAAATATACATTCTTGTTAACTGCGAACCAAACTTGCATACTTTGATACTAAGATACAATTAGTTTAAAGATAAATGTACATGTTATCATTCAATAAAATTACATTGCCTTGTTTTGTAAAGTGTGGTTACAAACGTGAATGATGAATACATCATGGGAAATAAAAAACGTCGTTTTCAAATAAAGAAATGCAAGAGTAAAATAAAATAGTAAACTTTTGTATTGTTAGTCATAATTCAAGGTAAAAGACTTTTAAAACATTGCCTACATTGCCCGTTTATATCTTTCTTGAGACGAGTGATGAAATAAATGTATAAATTTGGAACACGACTAAATTATAAGTTCACTCTGGGCATTGTATCATTTAAAACAGCATTATGACGTATCTGTTTAATTGTAATTATTTAATCATGACACTTCAAAAGGAATGTTTTGACATTTTTTTCAATAAAANTTTTAAGTACAGCAATGAACTGTTACAGGTACATAAAGTAAAGTGTTACTTCATACAACTGACATTGTAAACACGCAGTAAGTTAAAATGATACTGTAAGATGTGTAAAATTACCTTCAACTGCTATTCTCGGGTATTAGATAAACATCTTCATTTTTAAGATGGTTTTTTTGATATGCATTTTATGAGTGTGGCGTAAGAACATTCGTATATTTTTGTCTTTGGTTTCCTGTAATGCCCACCTGTCGAGCCGTTTAACAAACGACGATTGCAACTTAAAACGTGAAACAACAGCAAGATTTGATTGCACTCGGTGTGTATAAATAATGATAATGCAGTATATATACCACGTAGGTGTTGACTTCAAAAGAATAGTTGTGTTCTACTTCCTGATAGGTTATGGAATATAGTGGATATGTCAGTGAATATGAAACTTTGTTCGTGAATATAGGAACAATCAAACTCAGAAACGTTATCAAGAGAGTGATTTTTGTTACCAAAGCTTGTTTTTAAATCCACATTCATTGACCCAGACGGAGGGCTTCATGGTCATTTTGTGTAGACCTCTTCAAGTTCCATTCGTACGTATTCTTAAAAAAAAAAACATATGAAGATGTGTACATGCGCTTAGGAAAAGACCTTTTTTCCACACTGTATTTTCGCATGAAATCACACATAAATGCATCCACCCGAACTAAACATCAACAAGAACATGACAAATAATTATTTATCAGATAAGTATAAATTATATTGATCTATATTAAACATGTCAAAAGTCGAAAATCGTGTAACCGGACCTATTATCGATGCCAACGCATTCTCGAGATATATTGACGATAATATTCGAAGAATTATCTATATATTGTGCGAAAAGCGGTTTCATAAGAGCATTCTCTAGATATCGTGAAGATACTAATGTCATGAAACAAGCTCATGTGACCTTGACATTTGATCTGTTGACCTCAAAATTAAAATGCGTGGTATGTTCTTCCGTGTAAGCTTAGTAGCAATTAGCACCATCGTATGTCTAAGCGCATTTAACAAAATAGTGCTCAAACCAATTAACTGCAACAAGCCCCTGTGGAGTAGACCTTTGACTTGATGACCTCAAATCAATATACCTCGTTCATCTCCCTCCATTAAGCAGCATACTTGTTCGCATTGTTAAATGTGTCGTGTTCTGACAAAACTGGGCAAAATGCTTGTGCGTTAATTGTCATCCCAGTTTAGCCTGTGCAGTCCGCACAGGCTAATCAGGGACGACAATTTTCGCTTTTATGGACTTTTTCGTTGAAATGATGTCTCTTCTAAGGGAAAATCCAGTTTAGGCGGAAAGTGTCGTCCCGGATTAGCCTGTGCGGACTGCACAGGCTAATCTGGGATGACACTTTACGCACAAGCATTTTGCCCAGTTTTCTCAGAATACGCCACAAATGTCAATGCGTCCTAACATTAACGCTCGGAAACGAAATGTCTACGGGCCGACCGACCCCGACCTGCCGACCAACTCGAGCGACATATGAAAGCTATTATACCCCCCTTTTTCAAAGATGGTATAATTAATATTATTGAAGACACTATCTATGTATGTTAACGCAAAATGCGAATTATTGCTAAATATAGTTTTTGAGTTTCCGTTCGTTCTGGCTATCTTTAAAACCTGTAAACTCTTCAGTTACTATACAAATATAAACTTAAAAATGTTGTTCGTGTTTAAAAGCATAAGAGGATAGGTCTTTAAGCAAATAGTATTCATATATAATCAAATTGAACTTGAACATATTACAGAACATGAAATTATCGTTTGACAAAATGCATTAAATAAACAATCTTATAATATTATGTTGGTTCTAGGAAATATAGGCAAATACTAGCTCTTTGATAGATTGGAATATACGCAAGGTCTAAAGTAGGCTTCACTCAAATAACGAGACTTAGCATCACTGCTACTATTTTTACGTTTCTTTTGATACAATTGAGAAACGAATAATTTTGAAAATGGATTAGCATAAAGAATTCATTTTATTCGCAGTATAAATTATATTACGTCTAGCAAATCCAGAATACTTCGCAATCAGACAAACGCATAACTAGTACTTATCTCGTTCTATTGGTATTTTGTTGTTTTTAAATCCAAGATATTGTTTTTTTAAGATTTACTATTGTAAGCATGTATTATATGCGTTAACATCTAGCATTATACTAACTTCTTAAAAAATAGTTTCTTTGTTTGGTATCAATTATATATGTTTTTTAAGTTTCTATGTTTGTTATCAAATCACACGATATATTGTAATTAAATGACAATTAATGAGCATCACTGATTTCAAGTTATATCTAAATAGTGGGCATGTATAGATCTAAACTAAACACATAAAAATAAAGTAAATACTTATCTGGAGTACGTTCCTAATTTACTGAAAAAAAATATGACAAAATAAGATAAAAAGGCAAGGGTATATAAGAACTTAACGATATGACTTTCCTGAAAACACGTGTGCATTGTTGATATGTTTATTATTTTGTAACCAGTGAATTTTTTGGAAGCCTGGACGTATCGCGCTCATATCAGCAATTTAAACTTCAGACATGCAAACTCATTTTAAAATGTTTACATTCATAAACAATTTTTATATGTTAGCTGACATTAAACAAATTAAACTTGAACATTAAGCATATATTTGCACAACTCATTCGCGTATTAAATGACAAAAACATCGAGGATAAACATGCGCACTTGAGAAACTTTGCGGCCCAGTCTGTTTACAAGCAGTTCACTGCGAGGGTAAGACGCAATTCTTTAGTGTTATGCAATATACTCTTGAAGTCAACACCCACGTAGCATATAAACTGCATTATCACTATTAATACACATCGCGTGAAATCGAATCTAGTTGTTGTGTTGCGTTTAAGGTTTCAATCATCCTTTTTTTGTATAAGGCTCGACAGGTGGGCATTACATGATGTCAAAGACATAATTATACGAAGGTCCTTACGCCACACTATTAATATGCATATTGAAAAACCAGCATAAAAAAACCGATGTGTATGTATTACACGAGAACATCGGTTGAAGTAAATTTACTACATCTAACAGTATCCTTGTAACTTACTGCGTGTTTACATTTTGTCTTTAGCACAAAATGCTGTTTGTTATAACAATACGATGTAACACAAAAAAACTACACCTGTTCTCAAAAAATTAATAAGTAGAAGGTTAAATGCACATTATTTAATTGTTTATCAGACACACGTTGAAAACGTTAACAAATTGCATTGTAATTGCATACGCACCGCAATAAGTGTGCATACTTTTGTACAATTTTACAAAACCGGATGGAAGAAATATTGTTTCGTATTGTAGTAAAGTATTATGAAAATTGGGTGAAAAGTTGTTATGACCTCTTCTTCGATTGTATCTTCATGCCTTTTTCAACGAAATACTTAGTCTTTTTCTACCAGGGTTTGTTTGTATTTGTTTGTTTTGTTGTGCGGGCGTATATGTTTTAAAAGGAGTTTGTTGTTAATACGCAATAATACTACAAACATTGGACATTAAGGTTCCGTTTTCAATAACAAAATTCGGTTATACTATATAAGCGCACTCGCCAAAATGTCTTCGAAACATTCCGATGTGATGTTATTTCAAAACACATGTCATGTTTGAGAGTTAATGAGGAGATTTCTGAATGACGCGAAATGATTACTCGATTCCGATGAATTAAGTTATCCAATAACTTTGCAATGAAAGACTGCGAAAATTGACTTGATAAACATATCGTGTTTATAGCATTTTTGCCTCATTTAATATACAGGAAATTGTGAAAATAATTGAATATTAAAAAATATGTTATCTTTATGTATAATTGAAAAAAGCAGAAAACCCAATTTTTACTTCGCTTCTTACTCCACACACTAAAGATGATATGAACGTCCTAGTTATACCATAGTTTTTGCCATACACGCTTCAAAATGTTCTACTTTTGTTCACATTACTCCTTTTGTAATACAATCTGTTTAATACTAAAGTTACTGCTAATATTGCTACTTCTACTGATGTTATTGCTTTTATTTCTTCTACTTCTTATATTACTACAATGTACTGCTTATACTTCTGTTGCTTCTGTTGCTGCTGCTCATACTTTTACTACTTCTTCTACTACTACTACTTCTAATAATAACAAAAATAATTATTATTATTATATACATCATTATAACTACTCGTAAAACTGATATTCATTGTATATAAGCAAAAAATTGTTTACCGTTAATTAAAAAGTATCATGCATATTTTGCTTTGTTTCATTTGACTAGTACATCTTAACAGCGCTTTTACCCTTGATAAATTAGCTTCCCGTATACATGATAAAGATCTATAATTAACTCGTATTGCCTTAATAGTTTTCTTGGATTGGATTATAATACGCATACCGACACTATTCTAGAGAACACCTGGCAGCCCTTAAACACTGTTACCCAGTCTATTTGAGAACATACAACTTGCTTTTTTATTTATTTAACTATGTCATCCTGTTTTTAGTTTAAATGAGTAACAGATTTTCTGTATACGTTTTTTTCTGGTTAAAGGGAATATATCATAGACATATTATGTATTTCATCAATACATGAAGTGTACGATTAATTAATCATACCACTATTATATACAACAATTAGAGCACCGTGTTAAGCAACGAAACACTTTATTATGAACAGATATGTTACTTTCTGTTTACCAATGGCAGTTGCATAAAACTAAAGACAAACTATAAACAATATTGCAAGATATCCCCAGTATTTCACAGACACATGTGGTTGTCGCCGATGCACGGACTGATAGCGTCTATCTTCAATAATACATCACAATCAACTTTAAACATCGCCTACTTATTGTCTGCATCTAACAATCTGTATACATAATACAGCATGAGTACAATGCAAACACTGTAACAGTGAATTGCAATTAGAGAGAAGTCATCAATTCCCCCCTTAAAAACTAATTGTCATTTGTTACGGAAGTGCAATTTCAACTGAAAATCTCATCTAGTCGACGGCCAAACAGATAAATTTACCGATACAAGTTGTGCAGACAATGATCCATAACGTGAGATCGTACATATATCGCGATGCATTTAGATTTGAAATATTTAATTGTAAACAAACGTTTGAATTGCTTGACAAAACACATTAATCCAAAAACAAAAATCATAATTGTTCAGGCGTGTGATTCCTAAAATATGATTTGGACCATTCGTTTATATGTATACTTTGACTAACGTTAAGCAAACTTAAACTGAACAGTATAACATACATTGCAAAACTTAGCGTAATTAATGACCAATTCTTAGAGGGAACACATGCACATTAAAGAGACTTATCATCTGTTTATGAGTAATACATTAAGAAGGCAAATCCTTAAGCAATGCTGTTTCGCTCTGACCAGACGATGTTGCACACAATTTATGTGTTAATTAATTTTACATATTTAGGCTGATCAGACACAAAATGTAAATGTTATCGTAACTAACAAGTATGTGTATGGCAAACGCATACCAATAAGTGTGGGCGCCTTATTGAAATAAAAATAAATTCGTAAAGAACAAGACGAGTACTGTTGTCAGTGTGTATGCATCTACAATTGAAATTTGTATAAGTCAAATGGTGCAATGTTATCAATACATATGGATGTATGGCTTCTTCGTGTTTGTTTCTCCGCAACACGCTTATTAATGTTCAAACATGATTCGTTTCTGGTTCTTTTTTGGCATCTTTATTTGTCGGCTAAAACACACTAATTGTACAAGCATTTCGCATTTGGATTCCGTTTTCAATTAGAAAACTCGGTTATACTATATTAGCGAAGCACCCATATGTCTTTAAAGCATTCCAATATGCTGCCTCTTAAAACATTTGCCCTGAGCAAATGGCGAAGTTGGCATTTATAATGAATGCGCACTTAAAATTAATTATAAGGATCATTCGTTTTCTTTTCAGTGAATTAAAAAATACTAGAGCAAAAGCGTTATATCAGTAGATTGCGGAAACTGGATGAACCTATTGTGTTTAAAACTAGTTCTGTTTTATTCTCGTTTGATATACACGTAATTGTAAAACTTGTTGAATATTTATAACAGTTCATGTAATGGCTGCGCAATAACTGAAACCCAGACGTTCTCTTTGCCTCTTACTCCACAAAGATTAGATGCATTTTCTAACTATAACATTGCTTTTGTTATGCCCGTGATCTTGTTTGATTTCAATACTTTTTTTTCGGATACAATCTACTACAACAACTACCACTATTACTTCTACTATTACTACTACTACTTATTCGACTAATACAACTACTTCTACAACAACAACCACAAATACTACTTCTTCTCTTACAACTACTACTACTACCCCTACTATGGTTATACTTATAGTAATTATTATTTACAGTAGTAGTAGCAGTATTAGTAGTAGTAGTATTATTATCATAATTATTATAAATATAATGATATTATTTTGTTATCGGTACAACTTAATAAGCTTTTTATAGCAACACAAACTTCCGTGCCTATAATTCAGACATGATTATGTTCATTATATGTTGTTTTATATGATTGGCTATTATAAGAGTATGAATATTACGTCTACTCTGTATCATTACTCTTCCCTGTACATTCAAAAATCGAGAAAAAAGTCCAATTGCTCTTGAGTTTCTTTGTTTAGAATATAATGAGCGTATCGAAACTATTCCAAAAGGACACCTGTCAGCCCTTGCAAAGTATTCCCTAGTTTATAAAGAAAATAAAGAAAAAGAAACATATAATGAAATGTTATTCGAACAATTTCTGTCATATAACACTCTTATTTAAGTCGAAACACAATGTGTGAATAGTCAAATAACGTTAACGAACAAAGTTTGACCTAACCGACTTACCCTCCCTTTTGTTTGGAAAGGTTAATGGCAACACAAATTATATTGTTCGGCCTTATTTCCAAGTACCTTTTGTGGTAGTTGATTGAACCCCGCCTACGGATAACTTTCATGTTAAGATGAAGTAACGTTTGGTTGTTAGCATCGGATAAAACGCTTGAGAGGGGTAGTAAAGAGAAGTGAATTCATGCTATTGGCGCCAAGGCTTAAGGCCAGATATTTTGCGGTCCCGCATAGAGGGACATGATATAAATGTAAGTCCGGTTTAATAGCCTTTTTGTTGTATACAGGTATATTATAACATGTTTTGGCCATTTATACCAGAATATGAAAGTCGACATGAACGCGTTTGTATTATATCTTAATAATTTGATGAAGGAAGAGAGACCATTAAAGGTTTGTAAAATGTTTTAACGATTGGAACAACTTGTATAACACATGGGGTATGGACAATCAGCATGTTTTTACCGCTAGTGAATTTGACCTTGTGATACCGGCATTGCCTTGTTTCTTGCGTGAAGAGGTCAATCATTAAACGACGAGACTTGGTTTGTTTAAGATTGCCTCCTGAAGATGTAAATACTTAGTTGAAAACATAGGGACACGCTTTATATGATTCCGGTGAAACATCTGTTGGTGAAATTGTCTAGACATTTATGATTATTATTATTCATTTATCTATATGAGTTTGTAATGGCAACCAGATTCACATAAATATGGCGATATCTCGGTTGGTAAAATTGTCTAGACGTTAAATAATATTATTATTAAATATTTATGGCTCTATAGGATTTTACAACCATAATACAGTTTATATAAAACAGTAATGGTTATCACGTCAATTGATAATTCAAATTCAATTTATATTATAAACTGTCAAGAACCTTCTTAAATATGATAAATCGCGGTGTTCCTATCCGTTCCCAATCGCGATGGCAAAATACTAAGAAAAAAAAAAGATAACACAATGTTTAAAATCTCTAGAGTACGCAGACATCAGCGTTCATTTCCGGTAAATGGACTGACTGCCTATCTTCAAAAATAAATTAATATAATCAAATATAAACATCTCCTGCTTTTTGTCTCGTAACAATATGTTTGCACTTAGAATCGTTTTTACATGATAATGCGTCGATTACATGCTGATGTTCTTTTTTTTTAATTTCAAATGCGTGCTGCTTTGTTTCTGTTGATTTTAGGCTTCTCTCGACATGTTCCATCCATGTTTGATTGTCTATATGCATTAGTATTGTATTGACGTGTTATAATATATATGACGAATATGTTCTCTCTAACGTTCTTTACACGACGGTCTAAACTATAATTAGTATGTTATTTTTTAGTTTCCATACATATACATGTTAAACGGAAAGGTGTACAGAGTAGATGTGTCTGTCATATTTCAAATATTCGCAATAAATTAAATTGTTAAACGATAAATCGAAAAAGAACACAAACGTACGCATAGTTAGTTCAACGCAACACATGATTGCATATTGCATAATTGCCATTGTTTCTTTGAATGAACCGTTACGAACTTATGTTGATATTGAATTACGTCTGGTTGATTGAAAGTCAACTAAATTTACAAATACAATGAACTAAACAAACACAATGAAATCAATGTTCAAATATTATTATAAAATACAAATTTACATAACGTTAAATATTCATTGTCAATGTATTTGAGCATGTTCCCACAGATAGGAAGGCCTCCAATACAGCAACGGATGTAAGTCCAAATTGAAATGTTGCACAAGCAATAAATCATTATTTTAAGTTGTACATACATGCATTCAGGTGCCCTATGGTCATGTTCGAAGAAAGATTAATCATGATTTTGCTGCCATGCCTGTCTATAGACTTAAAAGTAAATTGTATGTTATACAACATTATTTCTGATTTTATGTATTGGGTAAATTGATCGCGATGCATCTAAATGGTCTCACATTGAACACTAGCGTGGTGCGCAAACTTGTTTTATGCTTCAAATGCAGATTTCGTTTATTGCACACGTGCGATTCGCCGTGACGATAAATTCTGAATGGTGCTTGCTACGGTAATATATAGATGCAATCGCACTTGTATGAATTTGACATCCGGTGAAAATGTGTTTCATACCATTGATGATACCATATAAATGTGAAACAGTAAAGGTATGTGCGTGTGTAATAATTTGTTATAAAACCAACATTTATTACAGAGTGTGATCATAGCTTATAAAACGCAAATTTAGCGCAGTGTGTGATAGAAGTTGATTAAACTAACAGTTGACACATATTCTTTTATATATATACATTGAACTGTAATAAATGTTTTGTTTATTATGTGCCTCCGTGGCTTAGTGGATAAGGCGCTTGCGTTGTAATTCAGAGGTCCCTGGTTCGATCCCGAGTTGGGGCACATACATGCCAGTCATGTTTCAGCGGAATGCTGACTGACAAATAAAGACTTAGCCAGGCATTAAGACAACGAGGCATTTATTAATGCAATAGAAACAGGCTATTGATCACACATGAAAATATATTGACTTAATATCAAGATAAATCTGTCACATGTTATCTTCGTTTAGAAAATGTCAATGTTGCGATAAAATACTGTTTATAAATAAAATGGTAATACTTTCAAAATAATATACAGACATTTATCCAGATGGCTACTCGCAATGAACGAGTTTAGATAATAAAACAACAAATTAAGTTTCCAGATATTACATTAATTCCAACTAAAATGTCAATTGTCATGTGTTACCTAAAACCATTACAACTGAAAGTCTAATCTGGTTGACGGCTAGAAAGATATATGGAGTGTTACAATGTTCCATTAACCGCGATCGCAAAATGAATCGGGATGCATTCAGATTTAAATTATTTAATTGGAAACAAACGTGTGAACTGCTTTACAAAAAACATTCATTCTGACAAAATAATTTGCAAATTGCACAGTGATGTTAGGACAGAAATATTATTTTGTAACATCAGTTTATTTTAAGAGAATTTCGATTGTTTCACCTTTAAAATGGATGTTTATATTAGCAATCGAATACTTAATATTTACTTTTGTTAAACTACACATTCTAAATCATAGTTCATATATTCGTTGCGTGCATTGTCATATCCGTGTTTAGTTTAGTAACTTGATATATGAAGCTGACTTTATGCAAATCTTCCCTTTTTTTAAGCGTCATTTCAGATAAGTGTAACACATTATATTCTGAGAAAAAAAACAAGGGTCCATTTAATATTATCGCTTTGTTTCTTAATTATAAATTCGGGTTATTACGTAAGTACTTGCAGATGCTGTCCTACAGATTTGTGGCAATCGATGTATTCGTGTTTTAACTCAGTCTGTGAATTGCTAATTTTGGCCGTTACACACAAGTGCTTCATTGTTTATTTAACATTGTATCCCATTTTGCTAGATATAAAATTTAACTGCAATAGATTTGAGTTCAAGAGTTTTGAAATTTGCTTTCCTGTGTAAATATAAAATGATATTATATATACTACTAGAGTAGAATGTTTAATTATATATGTTTGACGTTTTATGATCAAAAACTTACTAAACAATAGAAGTAATGTAAATAATTCCACGCGATAGGACTTAGTAATTCTGGAAGCATTATAATACATGGCGACCAAACGCTCTGAATCCACCAACGTGCTTTTCTTCAAATATGCGCTTATACATTTCAAGAAATATTTCATATGTAGAATCTTAGTATAAAAAGGACGTTGAGCATCTTAAAAGCTTTATAAATATCTGACAGATTGTCATCATTAATTTTCAGACTGCCGTGTGATTTAATGTAAATAACGTTAAAATGTTCCTTGAAACGCGTTTAACCGTTATTAGATATTGCTAAGCCATTAGAGTAATGGATAAATAACCGTCAAATCGCAAGTTATTCTGGCATGTTTAAACATGTGTTATCGAAGCTCGCAGACTGTATACTGACAATAACTGTAACAGTCATTAATCCATACATAGGAGTTTAACTAGTTTTAAAGTAAAAATGAGTGTTTGCCAACCGCACGTATTAAGCGACGACTGCATTTTAAGACATTTAACTGCCATATTTTTCGTCTTCCAAAGTGATATATCGATTCGGACCCGAGTAGTTGTATTGCGTCCATAGGACTAACAAACACGTCCATAAATTACCTCGACTTCACTGTTTTTGCGATGGATGCTACAAATATAATACATATAACATGCGTAAATTATAAAGTTTGTGTGATCAATACCGAGTCCTGTAGCATACGAAAAGATCAAAGAGACAAAGTTCGCAGCAGTATTTCCGATTCCAATCTGGTGTCTATATGTTCCGCATGGTGAACACCAAGAACGGAAATCAGTCTCTGAGATATCGCTAATGAAAACCATCGATGTATTAATATAGTGCATGATGTATGGAACAGTGATCAAGGGGAAACTTTCAGTTGAAATAAATGGGTTATTAAACTGTTGACATATGCATCAACGTTACAATCGCCTTAATTATCATATTTAAACGACACTCACTTTATTTCAGGCATTGTATGATCAGTCACATCATATAACTTTACTAAAATGGAACTATTAGGCAAATAACTGTATTATAAATATTATTTTTGTATTTAAAAAAAGTTATTATGAGACGATACGAAGACTGCGTTATGCTTTCCTAATACACTAGACTGTTGTTCTTTTTCGAAACACGTACAATATTCTCATCAGTGTTTCAATTATCTATTTAAAACATTAAATGGATACAATGAGAATACTTAGTATCATAGTTTAAGTATTATTCGTGCATTTATTCGATCGCTTATTTAAACTCTCATCCAATCTCTCTATAAGCCACTCAATAAATCACATTTAAACTTATCTTACTCAAATACTCAATCACTATAAACTTACTTAAACGTATTTACTTTAGAATTCAGTTTTCCTTTTTACAGCTAAATCAGACGCCAGTTGTGACATGTGTCGTTTTAAACAATAACTTATTAAATTAATCGCCAATGCACTTTAAAAAAAAACAACAATGGTCAGGTATCTATAGAACATCTAAAAGTTAAAGCCAAAGGTTTATAGATAGTCTGATTACGATACTTGACTCATTTTCAACCGACTTTGAGTCAAGTCGTCCGTTTACATTCATTGTCAATATAACCGAAGCTTTTTTTAGCCGGAGAACGCTCTCAAAAGTTATGTATTAGCGTTATCTAATATCAAGGTTAAATAGATAACGTGTTTATTTAAGCGCGCATTCATTGGAATTGATACATCTTGCTCCGCCTGAGCGAAATGTATAGGTAACGCAATATAACACTGACAACTCAATGCGTCTCATTATTTGGTTTGAGGCAGTGATAAAGTGATGTGGTAAAACATTTAAGATATATTTTGCCTGGAATTCAGTTTTTACACGTCTTCGATACCGCAAAATTCTAAATTAAACCGATGATTTAATAAAGAAAGGTCACTGGTTAATAAAGCGTTAGCATTTTTGTATGAACAAAAATCAAATTGTATCAAGACGTTATTGAAATTATCATGTTGAGATAAATATTCCTGGTGCTCTCTTTCATTAAGATTTATTCATATGATCTTTAAAATATATTCTAGCTCATGGATCGATACTGTTCGCAACTTTGTTAATGGAAAGTATTATCAAGTGATTTCAGTATTAACGATTGCCATAATAGGGTTAATAATGAGCGGAGTCCATAAAATGAGCACGAGTTTATAAATATGAGCCGCGCTCTGTGAACAGTAGGTTTAATGCATGTGTGTAAAGTGTTGTCCCAGATTAGCCTGTGCAGTCGCACGGGCTAATCAGGGACGGCACTTTCCGGGTTTATGGTATGTTTTGTTTAAATGAAGTATGTTGTTAGCGAAAATCCTGTTTAGGCGGAAAATGTCGTCACTTATTAGCCTGTGCGGACAGGCTAATCTGGAAGAACTCTTTTACGTAGATGCATTAAATCCCCATTTTACAGAGCGAGGCTCAAATATAGATACTGACCGCTTCAAAATAATTCATATCGAGCCTTCTGGTGTTCTCGTTTCGACGAAACATTCACTGATAGGTTCTGGGTGTTTCAATACAGGCGAGTCCGTTCAGTGCCAGGATTACCAAACGCGCGTAAAGTTTTGCGGATATTTAACGGACGAATTTCGCCATCCGTAGGGTGATTTCTATTCGTGTATCGCTTCAGTTTAAAATACAGAAGGCAAGACGATTCATGAAGTATTGTGTTACATTTACACAGAAAACGGATTGAGGTGACATTAATAGTAGGTTTTTTATTGCGAAACAAACATCGGTTGGAGTTGAGTGACCTATTAGGTACTTTCTTCTTAATTAGTGGATAACAAAAAGTGAAACAATATCGCATAAGTAAAATGAGGATTGTGTCTAATGACTTTTACGTGTTAACGGATTGTTCGTATTGAGTGTTATGTGAATTGAATGGCCCATACAATGGTGATACAGGATTTATATTTTAATGTAAGTTAAAACCTCGCATTTGCAAATGACAACATATTAAAAACCAACGAGTGAACACAATATCAATATAAACTGAAATACACAATACAATTATAACCGGATATTCTATATATTATGGGTCTTCAATTATTTAAGGCTGTGGTAATATATTGTCTTGCTGCTATATGCCCTCACGTGAGCTGCCAAATACATTTTAGCATATTTTTCAAGATTCACAAAAAATGAAAAACATTTACACGTATTTAAAAAGACTAAATTTCTACCATGGTGTTACGGTCGGAATTTTAGTCTGAAAAAATAATTCAATTCATTTCTGATACATAAAACATGGAAATAAAAAAACTTTCGATACAAATAAAGGGGCGTATCATAATGTAAGTTAAATGAGTGCATTGTAATTAAAATAAAAATGTCTGGTATATATTTCAATCAAAGCGTTAACAAATATTTTATTGTGAACACATCGTAGTATAAACATAAACTATGTGAAGTATCATTACTACTTTACATTTAACTATAACAATTAACGAAACATTAACGTCATTGAATCATAGATAAACATACGAGGCACAAATATGTATGTTCTTGATGATATTCACAAATTTAGTGTTTTTATAAAGGCGATGGCCTGTTACATATAGCTAAATCGTGAAGAGCGCGTTTACAATTGTAAACTCGGAAAACGGTACAGTCAAATGCTTTAACGTAACTCATCTCAAATACACATATTGTCACTTAACTAAAATTGATATTCTCGCGTACTATGCAAATATCTTTATTTAAATTGTAATGTATTTAAATACGAGGTCATAGTATGCCGTAAGTCTTTGTGGGCGTGCCTCCTTAATCAAATAACTGGTAATTAGCAAATTATAACCTTTACTCATTTAAATAGAAAGTATGTTTTATTTACTTCCTGTATCGTATACTATTAACTGACGATAACAAAAGATACTCTCCTGATAATGTTTTGATGGGATTCATTGTGACGATATCAAACAGTGTATTTTTTTTACGCTGACCATCAAATGTGATGTAAACTTACCGTCAATACGCGCCTGATTCTAATACTCTTTCACCCAAGTCTAAGAACCTGCAATTTTAAATGTGTTGTCAAATAAGGATTCTAACTCGGATCATGCACAACTTCTTACAATGAACGAAGTTGGTGTTTCTGCGATATACACAAATCAGTTAATGTGCGCACAAACGAGACATAATTGCGTTGTTTTCGTGTAAAACAGTGCAGTGATCTAAATTTATTGAACTATTTCGGGTTTACGTTCTCAATTCATATCAACATTGTATTCATCTATTATATGTGTTATTGAACTATTATTTATCTGAATTTAGAGCAACTCTATGTCCGTTCTTCCACAAAACGAGTCGCTCTCCAACCTGTGTGCCTTGTCTCATTTATGTTTGTGGAATTTATCGAAAATGAACAGTAATTGTACACGGATATTTTCATTTAAGTTCCTCTTTTAATTAGAAAACTCGTTTTTACTATGTTCGCGCATGCGTCGATATGCTTTCAAAGCATTCCGATAGGATGGCTCTTCAAGCATATGACGAGTTCAAGAGGTAATGTTGAGATTATGATTGGTGCGTAGTAACAAGTGATTAGTATCATCATTCTTGTTGATTACATAGATTAAAGTAATCAAAAGTCAATAAAAAAAAAAAATTGTAGATTTTATAAGTCCATCGCTTTTATAACATTTTTTTCCAAAATTGACTTAACATATGATCATGAAATTACTAAAATCCCGGTGTTAACTTCGCAGCTTACTCAACTTAATTGAGTGTGTTACAATCTACTTATTATTTACCTCGACGGCTATAATACTAATCGGATACAATGATAATACGTAGTATAATGATTTAAGTATTTATTCGTGCACTTATGCGATCGCTCTTTTACACTCTCATCCAATTTCTTCTTAATCCACTCAAGAAAACACCTTTTAAATTCTCTTATTCAAACACGCAATTATTATTAACGCACTAAAACGTATTTGCTTTACAATTCAGTTTACGTATGTACAGCTGAATCAGAAACCATTTCAAACATGTGCCGTTTTTTAACAATAAATTTTTAAACAACACAAATGGTCGTGCATCTATAGACCATCCCAAATTTATTATAACCAATGCTATTTTTAGCAGAAACGAACTCGAAAGTTTTGTATTAACGTTATCTGATATCAAGGTTAAATAGATAACTTTTTTTATTTAAGTGCGTATTAATTAAAACTGATACATCTTGTTCCGCCTGAGTGATATGTATAGGTAACGCAATGTTACACTGATAACTGAATGCGTCGCATTATTTGCTTTGAGGCAGTGAAAAAGTGATGTGGTAAAACATTTAAGATATATGATACTTAGGATACATTTTAACCTGTATTAAATACCGCAAATCTTTAAATTAAACAGTTGATTCAATAAAGAAATGCCACTGGTTAATAAAGCACTTTTGCATGAACACAACAACAACATTGTATCAAAACGATATTGAACTTATCATATTGCGATATATATTCCCCAAGCTCTCGTTCATTAATATTTATTGAAATGAACTTTAAAAGCGTTTGGAATGTATGAAACTGTAGCAATTATATTTAAGCTCCTGGATCGATACAATTCACATCTTTGTCAATGTTATAGGAAGTGATATCAGTATTAACGATTGCAATAATAGGGTTATTAATCCGCAGAGACCATAGCATGATCACGAGTTTATTAATGAGCCTCGCTCTGTGAAAAGGGGGTTTAATGCATGTGCGTAAAGTGTCGTCCCAGATTAGCCTGTGCAGTCCTATAATCAGGGACGACACCTTCCGCTTTTATGGTATGTTTCGTTTGAATAAAGCATGCTCTTAACGAACTCCTGTTTAGGCGGAAAGTGTCGTCCCTGATTAGCCTGTGCGGACTGCACAGGTTAATATGGGACGGCACTTTACGCACATGCATTAAACCCCCTTTTTACAGAGCGATGCTCAAATATCGATACTGACTGCTTCAATGAAGTTCATTTCGAGCCTTCTGGCGTTATCTTTTCCACGAAACATTCACTGATAGGTTCTGGGTGTTTCATAACAGGCCAGTCCGTTTCGTTCCAGGATTACCAAATGTACGTTTAGTTTTGCGGATATAAGCGGACGAATTTCGCAATCCGTAGGGTGTTTTCTTTTCGTGTATGACTTCAGTTATAAATACAGCCGCCGAGACGACTCATGAAGTATTGTGTTACAATTACACAGAGAACGGATTAAGATGACATAAATATTGCGTTTTGTATTGCAAAACAAGCATCTGCTGGAGTACAATGTGTGACCTATAAGGTGCTTTCTACCGTTAATTATTGGATAACACAAACGTGAATAAATGACATAAGTTCAATGAGGATTTTCTCTAATGAATTTCAAGTTTAACGGATTGTTCCGATAGAGTATTATGTGAGTTGAATCGCCCTTGATGTGGTTAGATAGGATTTATATTATGATGTAAGTTAAAACGCGAAATATGCAAATGACATCAGATTAAAAAATATAAACAGTGAACACACTATTAATATAAACTGACATGTTAAGTCACAATTTAAATATTCACGGACAATCAATAGTTAAAAGGTTTTCAATAATATAATGCTAACCTTCTGCTAAATGCACTCACGCGAACCGCCAAAAAAAACGTTTGTTTTATCTTAAATTTAGATATTCACAATAAAGGAAGAATACTTTCAGGTATTTAAATATACTATTTTTTTGTGGTTATTTTAGTCTGAAAAACATTTTTACTGATTCCTTTTTGATAAATAGAAATGGAAACTTAAATAAAATAGCTATCGATATAAATAGGGGGACTTATTATCATGTACGTTGAATAATATGCGAGCGCATTTGTAACGAAAGTTAAAACGTAAAAAGATTTTAAAAGATTATCTAGTAGAAGCGTCAGTCAAACTGTATCTTTAACAATACAAATTAACACGAATGCTCAGTTCGTACATATTACTAAAACATGCATTTTAAGTTGGATTCGTAAATGCACGAATGCATGAATAAATACAAATGATATATGAAAAAAATCTAGGTGTATCATTGAATCAATGATTTAACTGAAACGAACAACGGACACAAACATGTATAATCCTTGATGATATCTACAAGGTAATTTTTATTTGTGAACGTTAGCTCACAAATAATGTAGAGGCAATTTTGCAAATCACTATGGTTTAACTACGCTAGGAACCGTTACCCGTGACTGCCTGTGTGGATAACTACAGTAAAATTATGCAGACGACGAATGCTTAAAGCGTCTGCTCTAACCACCGCATGTGCCTGTTTATAGTTCCCACTGTACACTACATAGTGTGTATGTATTCAAAAGTATTTAACAGCTTGTAAGACAACGTTGGCCAGTCTAGTATATATCATTGAAATCTGTACATATTGGCTGCTTTTATGGAAAACTGGGCTTTATGCATGTCAAATAAAAAAATAAGATTAGCCTGTGCACACTGATTAGCTGTATCAATGATTTGAAGAAAAAAAACACATCTCGCTCGATCTGTGCTTTAAGACAACTCTTTATAAATTTGAATGGGTTGTGGTCTTTTCAAACTTGCGATATAAAAAGCTATAACATAATTTTGAAAACTGAGTTGCGTCTAAGATTACACAACAGCGAACAAATTCAGTGCCTTCAGCGCTTTGATCTATAAAGCCAAGGGCCTGTTACATAAAGCTGAAATGTGAAGACAACCTACACAATTGTTAACACGGAAAACGGTACAGTAAAATGCTTTAACATAAATTTCATAGACACGTATTGTCAATTTTCTGCAATTGATGTTTTCGCGTAATATGCAAATATCTTCTTTGGGAAGGTAATTCAGTCATAGTAGACGTGCCTTCTTAATCACATAACTGACAAGAAGGACATAACAAACCCCAGCTATAAACACGATACTGAGATGTGTACATGTATATCTATGGTGGAGTCGCAGTATATTCAGTGGTAGGGTTTGGTTGGTGTTTACTTAAGGATCTTGTTTCCCATTCCCTCCTATTCGACTGCATATTATTTCATTACATATAACATAGAGAATGGAACTGTTTTCGATACATGTTTTATTTGCAAAGACTTCTCTAAATAATGTGCTAAACGCCGTCTCATAGTATTAATATAGTATAGGATGATATCCCAGCAAGTAGTTTAAAATTCATTGTATAATTCACAATATTATCAGTAATGATTTTTATGTACAGCTGACACTTTATTTAAAGTTCAGATTAAACTTTATTTAAATTTTATTGAATAATATTCAAAACAAGGGCTTGCGCAAATCAAACCTACACATATTTCAGAATAGGAAGCCTGGAAAACTTATTCAAAACATATTCTTATTAGTTACCTTACATGATAAAGCAAGGGAAAGGCTAGCTATTAAATCTGTTTAACATCCATTGCTTTGCACTGATCGTCCTCGCGATGAGTCCAGCTTTAATAATTTAAATAATGATTTTGTTTTATTAAGTTTCTGAATCGTATAATACTAACTGACTGTAACAAAAGATATTCTCCTGATAATTGTTCTTGCGATATCATTGTAACTGTATTCAACAGACATGCTCTTGTACACTGACCATCAAATGTGATGTAAACCAACAAACAATATGCGCCTGAGTCTAATACATGTTCATCAAAGTCTAGGAACTTGCTATGTTAAATGCGTTGTCAAATAATGTTTCCAACTCCGATCATGCACAGCATCTTACAATGAACAAATTTGATGTTTCTGTGACTTAAATGACCAATAAATGTGTGAACATACGAGACATAATAGCGTTGTTTTAGTGCATAACTGTGCAGTGGTCTGAATTCATTGAGCTATTTAATATTAATATCAGTATTTTATTTACCTACTTTATTTGTTTGTTGCACTTTTCTCTATTTATCTGAATTTATAGCATCTCTAAGAATCGATGTCCATTCTGCTGCAAACAAAACTTCCTCTCCCAACTGTTTGCATTTATTTTTGTGGAATGTATCGACACTAAACAATAATTGTACTATTTTGTACGATTTTGTTTATTTAAGTTCGGATCCGCTTTCAATTATTAAACTCTGTTATAATAAACAAGAGCCTGCTCCCATGTGTCTTCAAAGCAGGGATTGCTCTTCCAGTATATGCTAAATTCATGAGGCAATATTGAGTTGTATGATTGATACGGGTACTTAAAGTAATAATAATGATTAATGAATAATTGATCATTAATTATTATTAATATTCCAGAGAATTAAGTTATAAAAATGCAATACATTTTTTCTTGTAGAGTGCGGAAATACATGTGATAATTCGATCGTGTTTATACTATTTGTTTCTAAAATTGCATGGGTTATGGAACTGTAGGCAGATGCATCAATGTTAAAGGGACTGTCCACTAGATAAAGAGTCGCGCGACGCGAAACGATATTTTGGGAACCTACGAGGATTGCTTATATGGCTAAAAAATACATCCGCATTAAACATGAGTGTCCGTGGTCGAGTGGTCTAAACAGGTAGCATTTTACTCTAAGACTCCAGGAATCCGGGGGTCAGTGGTTCGAGCCCTGTTGAGGGTTACTTTTTTTCCTTTTTTTAAATTGTTTTCTTGTTTTTTGCTGGAGATTTTTAGTTCAAATGTTTAAATTTATCAATATAAAGCATTTAAAGCATTTAATGACAAGCTTCAATACATGCCAAAATCTAGTGGACAGTCCCTTTAATACCGCCTTAATAAACATATAAAAAGGACACTCACATTATTTCAGGCATTGTATTACCAGTCTCAACATATAACTTGACTTAAATGGAGCTTATTACGAACATAAATGTATTCTTAAAATTGTAAAACATTAATTTTGTATTTAACATAAGGTATTATGAGACAATACGATGACTGCGTTATGCTTTTCGATACACATAAAACAATATCACCAGTGTTTCAATTATCTATTTAACCCTTTGCATGCTGGGAAATTTGTCGTCTGCTAAAATGTTGTCTGCTTAATATCTAAATTTGGCATTTTCTTCGATTTTTTTCTAAGACCACTATCAGAATAGTAAACAGTTTGGATCCTGATGAGACGCCACGTTTTGTGGCGTCTCATCTGGATCCAAACTGTTTGCAAAGGCCTTCAAAATCCGGTTCCAGCGCTCAAAGGGTTAAAACCTCAGTAGGATACAATTAGAACATGTAGTGTCATGGTTTAAGTATTTATTTGTGCACTTATTCGATCGATCATTTACAATTCCTCTATAATCCACTCAATAAATCAGCTTTAAAATTATCTTACTCAAATACTCAATCACTATTAACTCACTAAAACGTATTTATTTTACAATTCAGTCTTTTTATTTATAGCTTAATCAGACACCATTTTAAACATGCGTCGTTTTAACAATAACTTGTTAAATATATCGATAAAGCACTTTTTTCTAAACTCAAATGTTCATGTATCTATACAAAAATCTCAAAGTTAATATAACCGATGGTTTTTTTAGCAGGAGCACGCTCTCAAATGTTGTGTATTAACGTTATCTGATATCAAGTGTTAAAAGATAACATTTTATTTAAGCGCGTATTCATTGAAACTGATACATCTTGTTCCACCTGAGCGATATGTTTAGGTAACGCAATAGTACACTGACAACTGAATGCGTCGCATTATTTGCTTCGAGGCAGTGATAAAGTGATGTGGTAAAACATTTAAGATATATCTTGCTTGGGATACGATTTAAACATGTCTTCGGAACCGTGAAATTCTTAATTAAACAGTCGATTTAATAAACAAATGTCATTGATTAATAAAGCTTTTGCATGTTGGCATGAACAAAAAACAACAACATTGTATAAAGACGTTATTGAACTTATCATATTGAGATAAATATTCCCCATGCTCTCGTTCATTCAGATTTATTCATATGAACTTCATTTAGCAAGCGTTTGTAATGTATGAATGCGTTTCAATTATATTCCTGTTCCTGGATCGATACAATTCGCATCTTTGTAGATGAAATGTTTTTTAAAGTGATATCAGTATTAACGATTTTTATAATATGGTTATTAGTCAGCAGAGTCCATCAAATGAGCGCGAGTTTAAAAATGAGCCTCGCTCTGTGAAAAGGGGGTTTAATGCATGTGCGTCAAGTGTCGTCTCAGATGAGCATGTGTAGTCCACACAGGCTTCTCATGGACGGAACTTTCCGCGTAAACTGGATTTTTGCTAAGAAGGGACTTTATTAATGAAAAATATCATAAACTAAAGGCGAAATGTGTCGTCACTGATTAGCCTGTGCGAACTGCACAGGCTTATCTGGGACGACACTTTACGCACATGCATTTAACCCCCTTTTCACAGAGCGCGGAACAAATATAGATACTGACCGCTTCAATTAAATTCATATCGAGCCTTCTGGTGTTATCGTTTCGACGAAACATTCACTGATAGGTTCTGGGTGTTATAGCAGGCAAGTCCGTTTCGTTCCAGGATTACCAAACGCGCGTTTAGTTTTGCGGACATTTTACAGATAATTTCGTTACCAATAGTGTGTTTTCTATTCGTGAATTGCTTTAGTTATAAATACAGCCAAAGATGCAAATCATTAAGTATTGTTATACAATTACACAGATAACGGCTTAAGGCTACGTAAGTATTTATAAGCGTTTTATTTTATTGCGAAACAAACATCTGGTTGAGTACAAGTGTGACCTAGTAAGTGCTTTCTTCTTTATTATTGGATAACACAGAAGTTGATAAATATCACATACGTTTAATGAGGATTGTGTCTAATGAATGTTACGTTTTAACGGATTGTTCGGATTTAGTGTTATGTGAGTTGAATGGCCCATGAAACGGTGATATAATAATAAGATTTATATTCTAATGTGAGTTACAACGCGAAATTTGCAAACGACAACATAAATAAATAAAATAGTGAACACAATATTAATATAAACTTGTTCTTGAAATAATATAATGTCTTTCGGGTATGTGCCTTCACGTCAGCTGCAAAATAAACTTTAGCATATTTGTTTAATAATATAGATATTCACAATAAATGAAGAACATGCACACGTTTTTATATAGACTAAAGTTCTGACATGTTGTTGCAGTCGTAATATAAGTCTGGACATTTTCTTTTCATTCTTTTCTGATAAATAAAAAAGGGAAATTAAACAAAAAATAGCTTTCGATATCAATTAGGGGTCTTAGCATCATGTAAGTTAAATGATATGCGAGTTAATAAGTCATGCAAATCAAAATGCAACGTTAGCCAATTCATACAAAATATGTAAATATCTGATATATATTTCAATTTTAGCGTTTAAAATATTTTATTGTGGAACAAATAGTAGTATAAACATAAACTATTAGAAGTATCATTAAAACTGTACATAAAACTATCACAATTTAATACGGTTGTTCAGCTTGTAACTATAACAAAAATCCTACATTAAGATTTCAAATCGTAAATGCACATATGCATGCATAAAAACAAAGTTATTTTTTTTTTATAACGTCAATTTCTTGAAATACGATGTCATGTATGCCGTAAGTCTTTGTGGACATCTTACTCACAAAACAGAAAAATAGCAAAATAAAAACACACTATAAATACCGAGAGAAGTATATATATATATAGTGAAATTGCAGTATGTGCAGCAGTTGTTGTTTACTTAAGGACTTTATTTCTAATTTCCCTCAAATGTGCTTGCATAGTATTTAGGCGGATATTACAGTATAAAATGGAACTGTTTTCGATACATATTTTATTTATAATGCAAAGATGTCTTTAATTAATGTGCTTCAAGATCGGCGTGGCGTAGTGGATATGGTGTCCGCCTAGCGATCGGGAGGTCATGGGTTCGAACCCCACTGGGAGCGTTCCTTTGATCTCCCCAAAAGACACCAAGTACTGGTTCTAGTCCCAGGAAACGGACTCGAGAGCGTTTATTTAAGCTTATGGCTTTCGATGCAATCGAGCAAAAATAAATAGGTTTAAACTAATTAATGTGCTTGACGCAGTCTCATAGTATAAATACATTAAACGATAAAACTCAAGAAAGTAACGTAATATCCCTTGCATGTTTTATTTAAAAAAACAAGTTTAGATTAAGATTTAATTTAAAGCTGACAATTTGTTTAGATCGAATGCTGTGAAACGTTATTGAAAAAAATATTAACACCTAACTGACCGCAACAAAAGATTCTCTCCTGATGTTTTGTGGTTTTCATTGTGACTATATTAAACAGACACTCTTTTACACTGACCATCATATGTGATGTAAACACAAAATAATTATGCGCCTGAGTATAGTACATTTTCATCCAAAACTAGGAACCTGTAATTTTTAATGCGTTGTCAAATAATGATTCTAACTCGGAGCATACACAACATTTTACAATGAACAAAATTGCTGTCTCTTTGGCTTACACAAACCCATTAATGTGCGCACCTACGGGACATCATTTCGTTATTTTAGTGTAAAACAATGCATTGATCTGAATTTGCATAACTAATTTTATTTTCGTTCTGAATTTATATCAATATTTTATTTACCTACTATATTTGTTTGTTTTCAATGATCTTTATTTATCTGAATTTATAGCAACTCTATGTCCGTTTTTTCGTAAAACGAATTCCTCCCCCAACTGTTTGCATTATTTTTGTGGAACTTATCGAGAATAATCAGAAATTGTACTCGGACTTTTCATGTAAGTTCAGCTTTCAATTAGAAAACTCTGGTATACTATACATGAGAATGCGTTGGTTTGTCTTCAAAGCATTCCGATTGGATGGCTCTTCAAGCATATGCCTAGTAAATTCCAAGAGGCAATTTTGAGATTTAGGATTGATGCGCACTAAAGAGTAATTCTGATCATCCATCATTCGTCTTTATTCCAGACAATTAAGTAATACAAGAGCAATTAAGTTTTTTGCTTGTAAAGTGCGAAAATAGATTATATTTAAACTCTTAGCTACCCATATGTCAGATGCAGANTTTTTTTTTTTTTTAATCATTCTTTTATTTTTGGCTGAATTATATCACGTTTGATATTTGAAAGCACGCTAAAAATGCTACTAAAATATTGTTGTTTAAGCAGTGTTATTAATGGGCAAATAATATAGTTTTTAGTCGGATATATTAACAAATAAATAAATCTATTTAAATATGCCGGAAAGCTATGTCTGCCGCGTTCATAAATTAACAAAATATGCACTTATTCATGGATCAAACAATATCGATATCTATCAATTTCTCTGCCCGCGGATATCGCATCATTTTTATATCTAAATGTACTCTTCTTAATATGCTTTACGCTTTTGATTGGACGCTGCATGTGGGAAACTATGGTACCACGATAAAGTAGCGTAAGTTGTCACATTTTGTAATGTCAAGATAAAGTAATGTTTAGTTGTACCCTCTTTTAATAAATGAATACAATAGCTTTAGTTTGTAAGCCTTTGAATGAATGTTTGGCAACAGAAGCTCTTGCTACCTCATGATGTAAGTATAAATCGATTGCCGATGTATCTAGAACCTGCCCATTGGTTCCAAGATCAAATAATAAATAGTCCATCTTAGTAAACATCACATTAAACATTTATTGTACGATACATTTATGTAAAACGCATACATTATGTACAACAATTATTGATGATATGATTACTTGAGTTCAGTTATTATTATGGATTTCTTGGCATCTTTCACAACGCCGTCATGTAAGAAACACAAGCGTGTATTTTATGAAGCTATTCAATTCGGTCGTAACGGTATATTAGTAAGGGCTTGCACAGTTTTCCGATTACTTAACGATTTCGACGCAGTTTTAGAGAGTTAATACATATTATCAAGCACTGCTATATAACAGATAATCAGTCGATATCATATCATTGTAAAATACTAAAAACGATAGCGAATTATAATGATATTGCTATAAAACCAAGTCCACTTGTGTTAGCCTTTACGTTCACCCACACCGCGATGAACGAGATTGATATAATGTGTATAAGGTGTACACGTATTGTGATAGATTTGATAAAACATGCAATGATTCATTGATAGACAACGAATAATTTCCTCTGTTAGGGCAGCTCAATGGTCGGTGCTATCTGTTGTAGATTTCAACACTTCAGTTCATTTATTTCTAGTAACGTTTGGTTGTTCGCATGTAACGATCACACGTTTGAATTAGTAAATAGGCATGGTAGTGTGTTATTTGCATCATGGCAGTACAAAAGTTGGTGGTTCTGCTTAAAAGGGGCTTATGACGATGAACTTTTCTTCAAATAACACTTTTCAAAAATCTCCCACATGCGAATAGGTGCAATGCTGATGCATGGAACGATACTCCATGTTGTTGCTTTTTAAATAGGCCTGAATCATAATTTCGCTTGAGTTGTGTCTCTGTCTTACACCATTAATGCTCTTTATATCAGTTTAAATTTGACTGCGGCGTTTATAAAATAGTGACAGCAAGCAGATGCTAATATCTGCATTTGAATATATCGAAACGGTTTCACAAAACTCTGATTAAAAGGGAACGTCTTTTTCTTTGATGGCCGGTTGTGTTGGTCTTCACGGGTGTATCTATATAATATATATTCACCTGCTTTATCTATGAGAGTCCGTATATTTGCCTTTAGTATTTTTACTTTGCAATTCACTTAAATCTTCACATAATTATATATTACAAAGGCTTGGTATAAAAGCTACAAAACATACACTAGCTGGTACGCATGCCAATGTATTATGTAAATTTAATGTATATTATTAATGTGCTTGGCCTTATTTCAGTCAATTACATTCATATGATGAATACTTCTGCTCTCGTCCGTCTATTCCCTAAGGCAATTGCATACAACTAAAAATAAAACATAAAACAATATTACAATATCCCCAGAGTATTACACAGACGCAGGAGTTCATTTCCGTTGACTTAAGCGATAACTTATCGGTAGCAATGCATCGATATCATATAAACATTTCGCCTGCCTTTTGTCATCTTCTCAAATGTTTGAGCACATTTCATCATTTTAACAATTCAAATGCGGGGGAAAAATAGATGATACATAGGCAGAACGATACCTAGAAATATAACATAAATTGTGTCCAGTTCAAAAATAACTAAAATATGCCATTAATGATTTAATCCTGCTGACTTTAACCCTTTGCATGCTTGGAAATCTGTCGTCTGCTAAAATGTCGTCTGCTAAATTTCTCATATCATCATTTTCTTCACTTTTTTTCAAAGACCACTATCAGAATAGCAAACAGTTTGGATCCTAATGAGACGCCACGTTCTGTGGCGTCTCATCTGGATCCAAACTGTTTGCAAAGGCCTTCAAAATTCGGTTCCAGCGCTCAAAGGTATACAATATTCCTTGAAGTTCTTACTATGCGAAATATACATTTGCATGTATCTGCTTATGTGAAGCTACTCTCGATAGTGTTGCATACGCGTTCGCGTTTCGTAAACATTATATGATATGTTTAGTTATTTGACAGGTAATACTATTGATGTCAAACTAAAAGTACTTTTGAAGTCTGTATAAACATGTAATTAGGCTATTTGTTCTTTAACAAAATTATACAAATCAAGAGAAGTATGGTACAATATAGTTATACTATCTTAATGTTTCGAAATGGTTTAAACGGTGAACGTTAAATCGAAAGAAACGAGTATAAGCATAGTGTGTATGAAAGACATGAATACATAATTCATTTACATTTTACCTAACAGTGCCATAAGCGCGTTTGTATGATATTGTACTGCGTAAAAAAGTACGATACAAACTCGATAATTTATTAAACAAAGCAATTGTATACTGTGATGAAACATTTGAAAAGTGAATATGTATATCTCTCAATATGACATGTGAAGATAGTTAAGCATTTACTAGCAAAATCAGATTGGCATTAAAATCAGCATAAGGAATGAATTTAGCAACGCACGCTATGTTCATATTTTTTTAAATGTCAATATGAAATATTCCAATATAATACACATGCAATAAACAATGAAGTGCATGAATTTCAAGTCAGAAAGTGTAGTGTTTTTTAACATAATAGGCAGAGTAATGGCAACACCATTCCGATAGGAAAATAAATTGAAAGATATATGCATTTAGGCTTCATTGTTAAATGGCTTAATTAATCGGGAAATGCATTTAGAATTCAAATTGTAAAACGATAAACGTGCGCAGATTGTTGTACGCGACAACTTTCGTCAACATAATTGCATTCTCACGTTTCGCCTTGATGATGTATTGACTGAACATCGAGTAACATTGTGCGTTTACCATCGATGATACCTTGTTATTTAAACGTGTAACGATATGTGCGTTTGTGTGTGATAATAGATAATTATACTAAAATGTAAAGAACAACTCATCCCATTTAATTGATTGGACAATACATGGCGATACAAAACCAGAAAGCAATCAGTGTTCAAAGATAACAATGTTACATAAAGTTCTATTATAACAAATACAAGATAAACGAATTGCCGTGCAAGGTAAAACATTAAAATGAAATAAACTGCCACACTAGATAAATGAAACGATACTTATTCGTGAAACCATGATCTGTTAGACATGATCACTTACTGTAACGTGACGAATGCATTTGTTTAATAATTTAAATTGAAGGCGAACGTGTGAATTGCGTTATGCAATACATCGAATCCGACAAAACAATTTGTGAAATTCCACAATCGTGTTATTCCTTAAACAGTTGTTTACACCTTTAGTTGATTTAAAGATGTATGCAGTTGTATAAGGTTAATTATAATTTGCCATTCAACATCATCCTAACTCTTGCCATCCAGAAAATGAATTTAACTTTACAATTTTAAAACAGGGTATATGCAAATCATTACTTTATTTGAACTTCACACATTTACATGCACCGTAACACTATATAATGTAAGTGCAAAATATGTTTATCAACAAATTTCATCAACCGAAAATGAAAATCTTTACTTTACTTGAAGTTAACACATTTGAATGCACCGTTACACTATAAAATGTAAGTGCAAAACATGTTTAAGAACAAATGTTCATCAACCGAAAAGGAAATTAGCAATTCAACGATAGATAATTCAAGTTAAATGTTTGATGAAGAAACCGGAGACAAATTTTGAAAATAATATACAATGTTGAATGTATGTACATTTTTATATACCACGTGTGTATATCCTAATTACTAATATGTGATAATAAACTGCTAACGTTCAACTAGTGTAATCGCTCTTATAAACGCAACTCATCTGAAGGTGTATGGTGTACATAGGTGTAGATTATATCTTCCAGAGTCTTAAAAATATAAGTGCTCGCATCGTTTTCGCGATAAATGTTATTGCCTAATGCTGAACAACAAACAAAGGTATACAATTAACCGCAGCATAAAATAACGAAGTAAATAGTTAAATTAATGCAAAGGATAATAACTATAAAAGAAGCAAATGTGGGGATTTAAAATCTTACTACTTTAAGTATGTTTTAAAATTGTTTTATGAGTAAGCATTTAAACCAAACATTAGTATAATCAATGCATATTAACTTCAACTTATAGGTATTTATTGTTTTTGTTATTTTCAATGATACATTCTTCAAAAACAATTACCGTTCTACATCTGTCAATTGTATACTTTAAGTGAAACATTAACACAAATATCAGTAATCATACTGATAAAATAAAACAAGATATAAATAAAGGCACAAAAAAAGGTGTCGAGTTTGAATTTTTTTCAAAGTGCTACTAAACAGTATACTTACTAAGACAGTAGATCCCTCGCGATGTGAATTGGATTTGCAGGATAGACAATGCATGCTTGGGATATTAAGGGTTTTTACTGTTGTTAACAAGTTGTTAAGAAACAGGTTGTCATTTGTGTCAGTTTTTTTTCTTGTTAAGTATTTTGTTATATGTTTGCCGAAACATTTTAATTGTTTAATACACAGTATGAAACAAAAGTCGCAAAGCCACCAAACTGCCTTTTAACTATTCGCGAATTAAGGTTGGTGGTGACAGGATAGTCATTGCAACGTGTTAAACGTTACAATTTATTGCTAGCACCATTTGATAACTAAATAAATAAAAGCACGATTTCGTTATCGCCCGTCTGTGGAAAATAGTTTCCTATATAGTGTTCTTGTATTATGTAACTTTTGTCAGGATGATTTGCAATTGCCCATCGTAAAAAAGGCAATTTTCGAAATGCAAATCGAATGAATAGCATGTATTTTTGCGATATGAGGTTAACATCCGGTACATCATGACACACTTATTTTTTAATATAACTAATCACGCTCTTTATGAATGTATATCATTACTGGTATGACTTGTCATAATCATTTATATTGTAATTTTCATTATCATTATCAGCATCAGACGCTGCAAGAACAGATTCACCAATTTAATTATCGTCAATATCTGCAAAGCCATCGTAGTGTTGCCATCAATTGCATCATCCCTACCATCATGTGGTCTTTAACAAAGTTATTTGTGATTAAAATAAAAGAAGAATACTTATAGATATTATGTATATATGTATATACCGAACCAATATCTAAACAGATCTTAACAAATAATGCTATTATATAATGATTCGAATTCATTTGGTCTCGTTAAGCCAAATACACGTCTATTATTACAACACTAATAAAGCGTTCAGATAATTGAATAATGAAATATCTGTTTTCGTTGTTGTTTTTTTTTCCCAAATATATCGATAATTACAACACTTGTATGAGTTTATCCGACGATATTTTTATTTTTTAATCAATACTTAAAAGCGCAGTGGCGTCTAGGTGTTACAATTTTTGCATTCATACTTATAATGGTCACTATACGTTTTTACGATGGGTTTGCAACACGATGGTTTTATATAGAGGTGTGTATACACACAACTGCAGAATATAGTTTTTATTATTCAAATATTAACAATCAATGCTAATTTGTAAATTTTGAAAAATTGCCTTAATTAATGATTGAATGCTTGTGCACTATTTCTATTAAAATGCGATAGCAATACAATATATATATATATATATACATATTTATTTTTTGTTTCTAAAAAAACAACATACTTTAGTCGAATTAAATGTGTGATGAATGCTTTTTTAATTGCAAATGATGTTCATTCAAGTCGGATCGTGTGCCTTAAAGGGACCTGTTCACAGAATATCTCTGTTGTTATTGTTTTTTTTTTTTAAAGTCATCATGCGTATTTATCTCAACAATTAAAATGTCAGAAAATATATACAATAATTATAATAAAAAACAAGTTGAATAAAATACATTAACGAGAGTTAAAGTTGGGTCCTTTTTGGGTGGGCTGAGGAGCACAATCTTAAATAAAACGCGCTACCACCGGATCATACGTTACATAATTGTACGTTAGAAAAACCTCTTTTGCTTTAAATAACAAACGAAAAACGTAACACATAATGTACAGTTTAATATCGTTTGATTATTATCCATAAACGAGACGCTGTTTTAATATTGATATATGAGCGTCGAGTGTTTTTTCACTTTTATATGACTATATTGGTCGTTTGTCATCAATGACAAGCTTTGTATGCGTAATTGTCCACTCTCTAAACGGGTCTCTTTAAAACAAGCATTTGGGCAACGACGGGGAATGCACAAACACGTTCTTATATGTGTAATCCTGAGCTTCCCAAGTTACATTACAGCTATTTCGCACCCATGTTCCTGTCAATCTTGTTGGTCGCTAAGCGACGTGGTCCATTCAACTCTGGTAACACTCTATTAACGAACACAACCCCACGGGAATTTTAGAGAAGACAATATTTAACTTGCGGATTTGTCTCGGGAAAAATAACGTCCCATGCGATGGCAGGGATTCCATTGTAAAGAAGGTAGCGGTGATTAAATGGTCGCACAAAATCAATCTTGTGTCCTTAAAGCTCAACTTTTTGCACGGGTTTGTTTAGTTGTTATTTGCAACTATTCTCATTTAGTTGCATTTCATCTGAATTGCGGCAGTGGAAAAGAATTTATCCAATATGACATCATACGACGATACATCGGAGTGTGGTTTCTTTAAAAGTGGTATTAGAGTATTAGGAACCGCGCTTGGATTACCATGTTTCACCATGATTCGCTCAAAGTGTGTTTTTATGACCGTTGTTCTAATAACGTGCTTGCAGCTATGCGCCTCGCAAACGGACGTAAGAACTTATTCTTCGGGAAGCGGTACTCAAGGTGATAAAGCTCTCAGCGCTTCAGAGCATTTACCTGTCACGCTTAACATAGCCACCATTATATCTTTCGCAAGGAGCCGCCTCTTTTCCAAAGACCGAATCGAACCGGCGATAGATTACGCAATTGACGAGGTGCGCCGTCTCCAAATGCTGCCGCAATGGCTTCGAATCAACGTCAAGTACTACGACAGTCAATGTAACTCGAAAGACGCACCAGTGAATGCGTTCAAGGCCTACATGCAGAGGAGTGTCGACGTTTTCATGGGTCCTGTGTGTGACTATAGCCTTGCCCCCGTAGCAAGGTACGCACCCTACTGGAACCTCTCCGTCATAACGCCCGGGGGGTTTGCTCACGACTTTGGGTTCAACAAATCCCACCCGGATGCAGAGTACCTGACTTTGACCCGAGTCGGCTGGACCTTCAACTCCATGGCGCTGGCTTTAACGCACACTATTCAGAATCACCGATGGTCAAAGATCAAGCTCCTGTATGACGGGGAAGGCCACAGCGAGGTCTCGCCGAGGTTCTGCTATTTGGCCGGTAGTGCGTTGATCTACACCATAAAGGAAATGACGTCACTGGACCACGATTTCTACTTGATAATGCCGGACAACGACAATGAGAGGATGCTGAAGGAAAAAGTAGGAACCAACACAGCAAGTAGGTATCATTGCTATATTGTGTTGCTCTATTTCGATTATGGACATCAAAAACATTTACCTGAATCAATTAAACTATGTTGAATTGGATGACCTTTTTATGGCGCCGGTCCATCATGATTGCCTTCAATGATTGCCTGGACTTGTTCAATGAACACGTATTTTAGAGTACAGATTAATGCTAAGATTTCAAAAAGTGATTAATTATATTAAGGCGAAATAGCTTTAAAACATAGGCTTAATAAGAGAGTTTTTAAAATAGTTTGCGATATCCTGGGACAAGCATTTTACAGTATTATTACTCATTTTTAAAGTATGCATTGACTGTTAATCCCATGTGAAGACATACTGCATGTTCAATGTATGTCTGTTTTTCTAAAAATACATTTTGTTTCAAAGATGCACTACTTATACATTCCTAGTAATTTGTGACCAGAACACATGAAGCATCAAATGGCGAATATATTCACGAGGAAAGTACTTCTTTACCAATTGCTCGTAAATACGCTCAGAAACTGAACCTATTAATTTGGTTGACATACAAAGGTACATCGACAATACGCAACTGTCGCCAATACTTGGAAATATCTTGTTAAATACTTCCGTTCCGAGCATACACACCATAATAGGCTCGTAAACTAAAGTTCATTAATTATATCGAAATTCAAGCGAGAACCCTTTATATTGCGAAACTGTGTTACCATTTTTGGTTATAAACGTCAACGTTGTCATTAAAAAAATCGTGGGATAGTTATTGCTTTGACAGTTTAGGAAATAAATACGGACTATTATGTCGATATTATATTCAATCGTGCGACTGCAAAGTAGGCATAAATGCATCACAGAATACCAGGAAATAGATGTGTTTATGTTACATATGTGAATTGCATGATTGCAAGTTTGCGCAAGTATTCCAGTGGATTGAATAGTTTTTATAATACTAATACTAATACTTATACTAATAATAGTAGTAATAATAATAATAATAATAATAATAATAATAATAATAATAATAATAATAATAATAATAATAATAATAATAATAATAATAATAATAATAATAATAATAATAAT